>JAFVLL020027547.1:0-87545 GCA_021397915.2 Tor tambroides
TTTAAAAAATTGAAAAACGAAAAAAGTAACCGTTTTCTTATTTTTCTGTTTTTAATATTAAATTAAAAAACGAATGATCGGAAGATACCCTGATTGTAAACAAAACAAATCACACTGTTTTTGAGCACCTTGAATTCTTTTAATTCGAACTAACAACCACTAAATTTCTAATTAACGACGGATTATCAAATAATCAAACGACGTGGCTGGGGAATTCAAATAAACTTAATTCGAATCCGATACAAATACAACACAAATAGAAGGATAGAATTCAAATTTGTTTAATTTAAATGAAAAACAAATAGCCTACATGTAAGCAAATCATCACAACGGAGGCGGCAGATTGGAATTCGAATTCATGTAGCAAGAATTTTAATTCGTATTAACAGTAACATTATTTATGTCCCAAAAAGATGAACGTAGCATTCCGCGGCTCGCTTATTGCCCAGTAGGCCAACCTACCTTTGACCCCCCCCCCCCAATAGTCTGGATGGTAGAACGACCGGATGTCCGGCCAAAACGGCGTGTCGCTTTTCGTTTTGTTAATTAATATTTAGCCAAATCCAGTCGATTTATGTTGTTACTTTACAACTAACTAAAGCACAGTGTGATAAGTGAGTGCAATAACAGAAGATAGTCAGATCACATTCGAATCATGGCTGCCCAAAAGTATGGCGCTCTTCCAAAAACAATTAACGTTAAGCTATTAAAAGAAAGAACGAACACACGACGCAACAAAGTATCGCGTTCTGATGGAAACAAACAGAGATGTTTTTGACTTTTCGAACCCAGCGGCACGCGAATTGGAACTTTAACAACAAATAAACAGCAAAAGTTGTATCATAAAAAAAGCTTGAAATCATGACGTGTACATTGTGGATTTTCGCTACATATAATAGCTTGACCATTCACACGAAGGTAAGTAGAATAAATACTGACTCATTGAGTTTATATCAAAAATTCGTAAATGTAAACGCAATATTTTACACACTCGAGGTTTGCTGATTAAATATTACAGTAGCTTATCAATACATTCAACAGGGCTCTGTGCCAACAAGACGGAACTCACCACTTGCGCTTTGCTGCTACTGGAATTGTCCACCATCACTCTTTTCCTAGATAAACCACCGTGCGTGTTTTCTCAGCGCACCGAGTCCGTGTGCATCCACCCGAACGCGTAATATCCCCTCTGATAGAACGGTAATAAACCTCTCGGTGTTTGCAGAGGGGAAAAAAACACTCGACACTGTGGCCAGCCAAAGGGGAAACGCCTGACCTCACCACCCGAACTGCGAGCTCAGGGACTCCCACAGTCCCCTAGACTTTTCCTCCTCCAGCCGGAGCCAAACCCCCCGCACATTAACGCACATTTAAATCCCGCCCCACTGGCTCGTGCAACAAGTTACTACGTTCTTACGTTCCCCTTTGCAAGCAACTAAAATATTTATAGCACAAAAACCAATAGGAGTTAATATACACTTACGTGGCTGTTTCACGGACCTAATATTAGACTGACATTTTTTATTTTAGGCTCGAAATTCTGACCCCAAATTAGCCACATATAGATATGTCTTTACAAGAAACCGAAATGAACAATTATTAATCGTACGATGGGGAAAAACACGTTTTCATCCAAAGTTTTTTTTTTATTATTATTCACTAAATATACACAACAAATGTTTTGGTTATGAATTGACTTTTGTTATATACATGAAGGCATTCCTGCTACGCCCTCCACTGGTTCAAAAGTGCTATAACGTTTACTATATAATTACAGCTGGTGTCAAGCAGAATAACAAAAACGGTTTGCTATCCACATTATTTTGACCTTGCATGTGCGAGACTTCCGGTGTTTGGTCCGTTCCAGTTTTTTCTAGCCGTGCAAAAACAGTCCGTTATGCTGCTTGAGTACATTGCATTAATTTATTATCCTAGTAGCCTAATCATAAACACACTGGTTTGTAGCGTAAATGGTGTTACCATATACTGCACTTTATTATTCTATTTACTTATAGCAGTTAAAGAAACGGAAGTCTCGCACATTCACAGGTAAAATAGTTTGCAATTACAAATAAAACAATTCCATAGTTTTTCAATACATTTAACAGAATTAGTTTTCCTTGTTAAAAGATTAAAGGTTGATTAATTTTTTCGCTTACAAGTTAATACCAGTTTGGAGCAAAGTCTGAAGCATCAGATAAAAACACAACAAGATTGTGTAAAGATATCTCCCTTTATTAGGTCCATCAATATTTTACAAGCAAAAGAACATAATAAAGGTCAATTAAATATAACACAAACACCACGACACGAGGCAAAGACTTCAAGTAGAGTGGTCTACTCAGTCCAGACAAGAGCAGCAGTCTCCTGGAAGACTCTGTTGGTAAAAAGGAAAGACGCACATGTCAAGTAAGCACTTGCTTAGAGGTTGAATTGTGTGGGTTTTTTTTTTCTTTTTTTAATTGCATGCTGATACTCACCACAATCGCAGACATCTATGCTTTGTCAATGCCAAGCTCCTCAGGTGTAGGGATACCAAGCTCATTGAGGGTAGGCTGCAGTTCTTGGAGAACGTAAGGGTAAATCTCTTTGTGTGGGCCAGCTTTGTCCTGTGTAAAAAAAATAAATGAGTATGTGTAAAATTTAAATAAATTCTAATTACAATTTAGTAAAAAAAATATTTTAAACAATTTGAAATAATGCAGCTTCATGACATGAAATAAATAACGTCACTGTAGCATATTCTGCTATTGTCCAGACAGTTTTACTGACCTTGACTGCCTCAAGGATGCGGATGGCACTGGCCAAATCGTTTAGCCTCCGACAGGCTCTCAGTGCTGCCTCCAGGATCTTTGGCTCAGGTACCAAGTCATAACCGATCAAAGTGTTCATTCCTGAAGCAAAACAAAAGAGAACATGTATTTACTCCAAAGAAAGTTTCAGTTTTCTTCATTGATGCAAATGAAAACATACTTCCTTGTTCCAAAGCTTTTTATAGGTTCAAGATAAACAGACTCATACATTTTTGAAGAAGTGATATTAACGGATCAAACTAAACCAGCTTTTCAGGTTAGCAAACACTAAAAACAAACAAACACTATCGTTACTGATGGAAACAGGTCTGTCTAACCACGCATTATAGATAATAATATATAAATATATAAATAAATGTAAAATAATGTTTTTGTATGTGTGTTAAAGTATAATAAAACAGTTTGTTTATATATAATCTTATTGGATCAAAATTATTAGTATGCATTATTATTATATTAATTTTCAGAAAAAAATAAAGACCGAACAACAAACAAAACATTTCAAGAAATATACTATAGGACTACTATATATTCAGATTCAAAAGGATTTTATATAGAACATATGGCCACTTAAATAAATTTATGAGAGTAAATTCTAAGCAGCTGATCCAATAACAAGGTCAAAGAGCTGCCGTCACCCACCTTTCCTCAGCTCCCAAGCATCGATGTCTGGCTTGTTGAAGTAAGTGACCCAGCGGGCATCAAACTCTTCATCTGTTTCCTGTTTGCCATGGGAATAAGAACGAACAGCTACTGAAGCTGTGGAAGACAACGACCAGAGACAATCAGAAGACACTTTTAGCCAAAATGACTCACTTTATCAACCTTAGAGAATGACAGCAAGACACTAAACACTTTATCACAGCCAAAGTACTTCCGGGAAGTATTGTAGGCGTAAAAGGGCCATAAATCTCATTATAAGGCTCTAATCATTTCGCCTTTGAATCAGTGTTGGTCAAAAACACTTAATAGTGCGGTGACGTTTTGCATACAGGCCTTGTTCCAGTTGGAACTGGTCCAGTGTTCTTGTTTGACCAGTACATGGTCCGTTGGGGGGAGTGTGATTTGAGCTAAGGCTTAACTATCTGATAACAATAAGTTCAACTGATATTCCAAAAACGAGAGGTATAATACAAAACATGCAAACTAGATGTTTGAATGTTCATGAAGTGAAGTATACTGATGACACTTCATTTGGATATGTGGTGTGGGTTTTCACAGAGGTCAGTGCATTGTCATAGAAAGCATTTTGGATGACAGTATTATCTACAGCTTGGCTTTATATTCATCCAATATGCATTTATGCACATTCTTCATAGATGCAACCCTGCGGCGCACGTAGTCATTCTCTTTATGATGAAACTGCTACACAAGAGTATGTGAAGACCACACAGCCTGTTTGAAGAGCTTTCAAAACCCACGTATTTATATCCTAGACTAGCTGTTTCAATGAAATGTCAACCTGACAGAAAAATGTAGCATTCTGGGATGCTTTCAGTTTGAGTGTCGCGTTTCCTCCTCGGAAAGGAGCCGAAGGCTGGGCCGAAGCCTCACTCTAGTCGGTCATTACAAGGACACTGTGAGAAAACATTTACAGGACTTCGTAAATGACTGGGAAAACGCGATTATGATATGGAAATGCTCTTATTAAAACGATAACCTAGCGTGTGGTAACCTCTGAGAGTTATAACCTTTCTGGCAAGGCACCGGTTCAGCTTTGGTTAGCTTATGTGCTAAGCTAAGTTCAAGGTGTTTCCGTTAACTCTGCCTCTTATTGTAGTTCTTCCTATCAGCGGTTTCACAATTAATGGCAAATTGTGTATTTACCTGTATATTGCGGCCGTGACCTTGTTAAACTCCGAGCACCGGAGACTGAGAGTCGAAGGGCGGCTCTGAACATAGTGCGGCTCACCGGACTCAAGCGCAGCTCTGGCTGAAGAACGACAGACGGGCTCGCGCTGCGGACGCTAGTTAGGATAGCAGACCTGCTAACACGCGACTGGCGTGTGACTGCGCATGCGCAGTGGTTTAGCAATAAAGCCGTGAATGGACTCTGGCTGCTGCTCATGGTAATGTATAGCGAGGGGGTTTGCTAAAGAGGATTATAAAAGAGCATGAAGGACAAAAGATACATTTCTGTACTGTATACAAATCACAGTCCTTCTCTATGAGCTGCATCCAGTATGAGCACAGTTATATATTTAACCTTCTATATATCCATTATGAAAGCAATGTTTGACTCAGTTGTATTATTATTTGATAGATTTAAATTGATATTTAATAATGGATAACACAAAAACATCTCAGTTAAACAACAAAAACATACGGCAGCTGTAATGTTCTGCATTTATTGGATCCATATAAACACACAAGCAGTTCGTCATAATTGATGACATTTATATGCCATCATTAGTAGACAATATTGGTGCGATATTACGCCATTATTATCATACAGTTATCATTATTTTCTGAAAATAGCTCAGTTTTATTACATATGCAGATTTTGCAATCGGCTACCTTTAGTGGAATATTAGTGTAAAGTATATCTTTTCGTCTTTTATTGAAAAGTTAAAATAAAAATAATAAAATAATAATTTTAAAAAAATGTTGCAAAACTGCCATAGTGTTGAGCTTCTAATGCTAAACATGAATTTTATTTAAAGATATTACAGCAACAAGCATTGTTTGCAAAATAGTTGCTCTCAGCAGGGGGCAGTATTACATTTCATAAAGAAAAACCTAGTTAAAAACTAAAACAAAAACCATTCAAAAAACCTTATTTGAAATTAATTTAAAGTTAACTGAAATAAAATAAATTCATTTAAAATAAATACATTTATTTCAGTTAACTGCCAATGAAAACATTTCTAATTTTCATTTAATCTAATGTACTAAAATAACTAATATATATATATATATAAATTTGACAGTGCATTTGACTGTAACTTTGAAATTGAATTATATTTTATATATTATTTATCATATTTGACTTTAGAAAATAAAAAACACAACAAAATTACTAAAACCTTAAAAACAAAATTAAAATGAAATAATAATAATAAATATTAATAGAATCTATGATAGTATCCCAATTATACTAAAATAAAACTGGTAAAACCAAAAGCATGATAGAAAATATGAAAAACATTGAGCAGGGAAAATAAAAGTGAATGAATGTGAGAAATAGCCGACAATAAATAATTTTTTTATTCTATTTTGTCATTTAATTACAGACTATTATGATGTAATACTAAAAAAAAAAATCACTTGATCATGCATTTTATCACTCAGATTATACTTTCACATTTATTGCATCCTGATACGGCCAAATTATACAACAGTTAAGCAAGTTATAAATAGACACACAAAAAAACTTTTATATGAATTCCTCCCTTTCACTGGTTCCAGTGCTAGAATTTTGTCTTGTTCTTTTAAGACTGGAAAGATCGTGAGGACTCGCTGCTCTTTTTTCTGGCTTTCCAGCCCCCTGGGATCCATCTGGCCATTTGCTTTCCTCTGAGAGAGCGTTTCTTTCGGCTGGAGGCTGGTATCCCGGCTCCTGCGGGTCCAGCGGCTCTTTGGACAGTAGAATACAAATGGAAGGAAGAGTTCTGTGTACAGTCATCTGAATCGGGCCGCTCTCCTGGCTCTCCCACACCTCAGTCACTGTCCTGTACTGGAGCTTTGACACCTGGTGTAAGCCCCGCACCTTTCGTTTCATTATCTCCGCACAGGTGATGGTTTTGGTCACAGCCCGCCCCATCCCGCTGAACAGAACCTGCGATGCTGGAGCCACGTGTCCGTCCCCTTGGATTCGAGACATGGCAAAACCCAAAAGGTTCCTGATCTTGCTCCCTTCCTTCACGCGCATTTCCAGCACCTCGGATGCCAGTCCTGGGATTGGACATGAGATTGGTTCTCCAGTGGAACAGACCTTCCTGAATCCACCTTGCTTTGGTTTGCTAGGAGATCCAGTGGGGTTTGTGGGATTGAGTTGGGAGGGTTGGACAGATGTGGTGCGTTTAGATTGCGTGCTGTCATGAAGCTCTTGGCTCGGCATAAACATATTTATAGGTTGTTTTATATGTTCCTGGGGCTGCAGAACTTAAGTTTCCCAGAACTGTGGATTTTTTACTTTCAAGAATTTGGAGTACATTATGTTCAATTCCAGCATTAAAAAATGCACAGGCGTGAGGGAAACTGAATGATCTTAGCTGCTAAATGTTGTGTGATTCCCAAAGCTCTGAACTGAATGACAAGGTGTCATTTACTTCATGCTCTCTGGCCCTTGACATGAAGGAAAGAAAAAAAAATCTGTTCTGTAAATCAAGCGAATTCATCAAAGCTGAAAGTGCTGAGAATCAGCAATTTCTCAGTCACTACTTTTGAAGCATATTTCAGTCTCTGTGAGAAGGGAGCTGTAACCAAACAAGGCAAAAAGACGATGAGTGAAGACACAAAAGCCACCAAGCTTGGTTTGGTCAAAATGAAACATTTTATGAACTTTTATCTGAAGTCAGCATTTAGTTTATGGATGTAACCAAGCACAGGATAGCCAAATTCATTCAATACATAAAAAAAAAAAAAAAAAAAAAAAAAAATATATATATATATATATATATAAATAAAACAAATAAAAATAAATAATATATTGAATAATAATAATAATAAAATCCAAGTGTATTTAAATCTACACACAAATAAAATACAAAAATACAATATGAAATAATAAAAAGCAAAATGTGTTTACAAATCCAATTAAATTAATATGAAATGATAACATTATGTAATATAATAATAATATATGTATTTAATAATAAAAAGGTATTAGATATATTATAATAAATAACAATAAAATAAAATCTATTATTATTATTATTATTATTAATAATAATAATAATAATATAAAAGCCAAATGTTTTTAAATGTACAATTACACACAAATAAAATAAAACAAAATACAAAATATTGTATGTAATAAACTGAAAATGTAATAAATAAAAAAGATATAATAAAAAATATATAATAATATCATATAAAAGCCAAACGTATTAAAAATACAATTACACAGAATGAAATGAAATAAAATAAAATAAAATAAATGCAAGACAACTTTATGGAACAAGATCAAATTAATTTCCAACTGATTTAGAAAAATATTTTAGTGATACATTTACCTTTTTGCTCTTAAGAAATTTCATTGAGTTCCGCTGTAAAGTGAAGTTCTGCATCTGGCACCGCGTTTCACGTCTGCTCATAATCTGAGACCTTTCACATATTTACTCTTATGTGGTGCCTGCCACACTCCAGAATGCACTGAAGACCCAAACTGAGCACTTGTGAGGGACACAGAGAGGGAGGGGGTGGAGAGCCAAAGCATCTCTTAAAGGAACAGTCACTAGCAAGTGCTCTGTACAGAATTTCAAATTTCATCCATGCAAATGCTTTCCCAAGTCCCCCTTTAAAATTCTCAGTGTTAATGAAGTCCTGTCAATCAGCGCGTGTCTGTGGCTGGTTAACATGCGTGACTGATTAAGGCTGAGAGTTTAAAAACACATCCTCCCATGCATGACGGCACAATGCAGCCAGTAAACAATTATCTACATAAGCACAGTTGACTTATGCCAGGCATCTGCTTTTAAAGATGGCTTTGGGCCAACTTATTCAATTATGAAATTGTGTTTACATAAAAAACTTGCATGCTGAATTGATACGGCACACATAAATGTAGGTCGGTCAAAGAAACTGCCATTTACCCGGCAGGAATTCATTGTTGTCCAAAGGTGGCTGTTTCATCAGGTCTATTTCTGCATCTTCTCCCACTGTGGCTGCTGAACGCTCTCGAAGTGTTAGAGCCCCGAGGCTGTGATTTCAATCAGAGAAGAAGGCCATGCGGTTCTGCTTGGCAAAATACACAGTCTGTATCCTGAAGGGGAGCATCCAACATTCTGACTGGGGTGACAGAAGGCAAGGCAAGCTTTCTGTTCAATGAGACGAAGAGCGGCAGGAGTAAGAAGCACAATTATACACTGTAAAAATGTAGTGTAATATGCTTTTTATATGCAGTTTGATTAACAGAGGGCCACGTGATGATTTCAAGTTCATCATAAGTTGCTTTTCCTGCAACCATGGTCAGTCAAACATATAGACAAAGCACAAAAACAGTTACGCACAACACTAAAATAATGCAGTAAATATTAGTTACATAATATCGGATACAACATTAAACACTCCAAAGATACAGATAACAAAAATATAAAAATATAGCTGCAAAAAACTGTGATGGTTCATGCGGGGATGTGTTTCTCTATAAATATGAGGCAATTTGCAATTTAAGAAAAATATAATTTTTACTGTAAATAATAATAATTTGAAATTAAATAAATTGAAAATAAATATTTTAATACAAAATAATTTATAATTATTATGTGTTAGATACTTTTATAAGAACACACTTTTTATTTTTTAATTTTATTTAATATTTATTAAATGATTTAAATGATTATGTTCATTATTTTACTTTGAAATATAATACAGAGTTATACTCCAGTGTACGTAACTGTTCATGCAGGTATATTTTCTCCATAATTAATTATTCATAATTATTGAAAAAGATTACATACTGTATTTTTATATAAAATAATTAATAATTTTACATTAAACACTGAATATACATAACTGATAACAAAAATAAGAAATATACCTTAAATTAAAAAATAGTTAAATACAAATAATTATAGGGTGATACATAATTCATAATTTAAAATCTATAATTCCAAAATCATTTTACTGCAAAAGTGTGCGTGTGTGTGTAGATTTAAAATAATTATAAATATTTTAATATATATGTATATATATATATTTTTTTCATATAAAATATTTTCATGTTTACTTGTAAGAAATTATTTAAACATTAAATTAATAATTTATACTACAAAGCACAATTTGTATTAATTATAAATTTATTACAATTTAATATGTATTAAATTATTAAAATATTGTTAATATACTACTTTGAAATACATTTTCATGTCAAATATATTGCATGTAAAAATTACTTCATAATTTAGAATTAAATATATTTGAAAAGATAATAAAATATGTACATTTTACATTGACTTTGCAAGCACAAATTATGCATTTGTAAAAAAAAAAAGCAATTTAGAATATTAATAGTAATGTTCTGTATAATATTACTTTATAATTAAAAGTGAATGTAATATTTTTTAATGTTTATCTATCATATTTGGATGGATTTTTTTTTCTGAAACATTTTTTACATTGTTTTACGGTGTGCACATGATCTTAAGTATCTGAAGAGTGGCCACATTTCAGTGATGGTATAGGACCGGTTACAGATCTGCTGGTAAAACTGGGCCTTTCAAGTGCACTGCCAAGCAGACTCCTATTTTAGCAAGCTCCCAGAACAGATAAAAGCCAACATGTTGACAATTACTGTTTCAATTACTTTATCAGTCTCCATAGACGACACACACTCGCAGCCGTTATCTGCACGACAACAGAAACCCAGCCGCAGGGCCTCTCTGGCGGATTTCTTTGGAAGTCTTACTAATTTAATTAAAGGGAAATTAGGTCTCAAAGAGGAGCACTGCAGATTGCAACACCCACAGGGAAATGAAGTCAGAATGAAGTTTGTTTAATGGTGTGAGGAGGACTTCACTGAGAACTTTGGTTAAGGAGGCAATCTCGCTTACAAAGGGATGAGAGGATTCGCTTTTTACTGTGGAAGGATAAATTGGGTGGCAGTCAAGAGCATTTGAAAAACAAACTGTAACAGCAAGTTCCTCTGTAGCGAGAAAGATGCAAGCTTGAAAACTGCCCGGGTAATTTTCTGGCTGATGAAAAATTGGAAAAGGGCTCCTTCATGCCTCACTTGCATTCTGGAGCGGTTCTCCCTCACGGCTCGGTCCGAGTGCTCTTTGAACACTTTCTGCTGAGGGTGTCAGAACTACTCCAGCTGGGCTGTACTGAGGTGTGCTCAGCTGTGATCTGCACTTGTAAAACATTTATGAGGGTCAGAGCATTCAAATGTTTTCAGAGGAAGATGATAACCACACTCAGCCAAGGGTATAGAGAGGGTCAAGGAAAAGGGAGGAGAAAGTGGATCATTTACGTCTACATTAATGAAAGATGTGCTGAGCATAAATCCAATTTGCACATTTCCCGTCGACTAGAAGAAAACTGGTGCACTTTAGAGTAAACGAGGAAGAAAAATCATACGCGCTTTATCACACAAAGCGCTTATGGAAGTCAAAACAACATTTCGCCTAGGAAGATGCAATTTAGTCAAAGTGGATAATCGACAAATTAAAGCAGGTGACAAAAACAAAACATTACGCTGCTTTTAGAAATGTATCCCCCATAAATGTATTTATATCTCCATAATTTACATTTATTTAATTACCAATAAATAAATAAATAATAGTAAGTGAGTAAGTAAGCAAGTAAGTAATTAAGTAAATAAGTTAAATGGGAAAAGGGAGGGTAGGGGGTCTCGGAGCAGATGCGGGCCTCATGTGGATGTAGCACACTGTTATGAATTATTATGTGTTTCTGCTTCAGAGGAGAACAGACCCGCTGGCTAAATCGGGAAGTCAAAATGTCCTCTGGGACTTCGGCGCGATGCAACACACTATTAATTTTTTTAGGGGTCGTGACAGATAACAGTATGACAACAGACCCATATGCGCACAAGCATTTTTACATCATTATGGGGACTTTCCATTGACATCTACTGTTTAACATTCATTATGTTTAGGATATACACCAGCCGTTTATAGAAGCGTTTTGGCAGGTTTAGATTTTAATTAAGACACTATTCAGTCCCTTTACAAGCCATAAGGCCGTTGAGAAGTCTTCATTATGTGGGTATTTTTAGTTTTACCGTCATTGTGGGAGCATTTGGTCACAATTCATCCAGTCTTCTGTCATCAATACAAAAGGATCTCATTCGTAACATGTCTTTAAATTTATTGAAAAATCGCCGACATACAAAACCATGAGCCTCCTTCTGATTCGTTTTACGTCTTCAGATTGACATCGACAAAACCATACATACATATCTCGTCTGTAATGTGTCGTTACGTGTCATTTATTGGCAGTCTTGTCCGCGTGAAGTTCTCTGAAGAGTAAATGGGAACACGGTGCCTTCTTGTGCACAGCACCAAACTTGATAACATTTCATGTTAAGAGGTTTAGGATCCATAACTGGCACCACGACATTCTCATGAAAATAAACGGAATGAACTGCATTACACTAATATACATACATCAAACAGTATTTAATAATGCGGAATTATCCATAACGGTAGATGTAAACACTTTAAAATGGCAGGTTTATAGAATTATAAGCCTTTTATATGTCATTCCCAAGTTATTTTTATGCTATTTTTAGGCAATAGAGACCCCCAGTGGGGAAAATGGGAATTACACTTTTTTTCAACCGCTGTAAATTCAACGCTAATTAACTGCACTTCTCGTGACGTGGAAAAAACGTAAAGCAGCGAACATGACGTAGAGACTAATAAATGAGAAATAAATGAATAAAATGTTTATCAAAAAAGTTACAAAACGTGTTTCCCTTCTTTCCACATAAAGACAAACTTGACTGGAGGCTAGCATCATCAGAAACACCTAGTTTGAGGTAATTCTTTCCCATATTCAGTTCATATGTTCCCTTGTAAAATTTCTCAAAGCGTCACAGTGGTCAGTGAAACGGGTCAGTCACGGGTCAGTCAGGTTTATTGTCCCCCAATCACCCGCAATATCTCTTTCTGTATCCGGACGTCCTGTGTGTTGATGTTAGCATCTCCTACCTGGCCGTCCTCGTACCTGAGGAAAGACAGACAAAATAGACAATTATGGGACACATTGTGAGCCAAAAGATGCAGAATTTGTAATAAGATAATGTAATAAAGTATGAAAATACTCACACAAAAAAGAAGCGTGTGCAGACGTGATCAGAAATCGGGCAAACCCAAATATTTCCATGTTTCTGTAGATCTTTGGAAGTTATTACTGTTGAGAGTAATACAACATGAGTTAACTTTAAAGGAATAGTGCATAAAAAAATGACTACATTCATTTTTGGTGGATGACCAAAAAGCTAATTTCTGTAGTAGGCTAATATTAACTCCGTACCCTCACACAGAGCAACACAGTTCAAATTCCGACTCTGAAGAAACCTTGACTGTGTGGGTCGACACTGGAAAAGAAAAATGACACATTTAGCAGTGATACATATAAGATAGTAAGTACCTGGCTTTTATGTTGCAGACAAATTAGTGAACTGAGTGCAATCACAAATGTGATTCTCATATAACTGCTTATATCAGGTTTGACTCACCTAATCTGATTAACTACAGATTGCACATCCATATCAGTCCCGTCTCTACAGACAGAGTTAATACCTGTAAGACAGTGTTGACCCGGTTGTAGTGCTGTACTAATTCCTCTTTAGTAGGCATGTGGTGCTGTCCCTTTCCCATTCCTGCACACAAATACAGTCTACAGTGAAAACTAATATAACAGTGCTACATGGATATAGAAAGAAACACTGCAGTAAAACATTAGACATGATTTCAACTGCTCAAGTTTCCTTAAAAAAAGCAATCTGGGAGTATTGATGGTACTTGGATATATACCATGGTACAGAATAAACATCATATTCAAATATCATCATGGTATTTACAAGTCAAGGGTTTTGAAAGCTTTTAAAATTTTTCAGAGCCCTCCTCTTTAAAATATAAAGGCAACTGTTTATTTTAATACATAAAGATACATTTATAGTGTGTGATACTATAAAGATGTTGTCTGAATGACCTTAATCACAATAAATTTAAATTATTTATGATAATTATTTAATATGAATATTATATTAAATTAATCTCTTATTGTCTTACAATTATAGACAACTTTATTGTTTCATTTCAGTCTTATATATATATATATATATATAACTTATATTTGTTGTGATTAATCTCACCAGTTTTTAGGAAAAAAAAACATTATTATTTATATTTATTGTGATTAATCTTATATTTATAGTTACATTATATTTATAGTAATTAATCTGACCAATAATATCTGTCCAGTTTTAGACAGAGGAATGAAACTGTGATAATATCAAATTCAGTAAACATGTTGAATTATTGCATTCGACATATTTAATTAATATCTTAGTTAATACACAAACTTTGACAACCCTAAAAATATATATATATATATATATTTCTTTTTTTTCTTTCTCTCTCATATTTTCTGTGGACCCCCAAGCAACCCCTTGCAGCCCTCTGGACCCCATACTGAAAACTCTTAAAAAACCTAAAAGGTATTACCATTGTACATGGCTAAAAAACATGGTATCAGTGCCCAAAATGTCTCTGTCTTTCAAAATGTTTTTAAAAATGTTGCACTCTATAGACAAGACCAAAAACTCTTACCTGAGTATCCAAACGAGATGCTGGAGATGGGGCTGAGGTAGATGCCCTTCCCATAGGCCGCCCCATGCAGCTTGTGTCAAAGAGAACAAGAAGGCAGGTTGGCCAAGATCCAATACACTAAGCAGAAAATCTGTGGGTAACACACTATAGTTCTTCATTCACTACAATAAGAGTAACTGTGGTACCTGCAGTTTCGTGTAGGAGGCGTTTACAAGTCCATTTCGTAGAATAGAGTGCCAGTTTTCAATATGAGAACCACTGAAGACAGACAACCAGTGATTAGTCAGTAATCATAAACCGGTGATTATGAAATGATCTTGTACTAAACTGAAACCCACTGAAAAGCGAACGTGCTGCCGTGGAGTTTTCTAGCGGTGCGAAAGCGGGCTTCTTTAGCAGGAGGACTGCTGAGGAGTAGGAACTGATGGCAGGTGTGCATGAACTTCAGTTGCTGTTAGCAAAAAAACGGAGGAGTGAAACAGAGGAAATAAAGGTTTAGTCACGCTGTTATTTGAGAGATAATGTGATCAAACGCCCTTACCCTGCTGGAGGGGAGCTTGACAATGTGAGACCTGTTGCTGGATATAATCCTGAGAAGGAAAAAGAAGATTAAGGGTTTTAGGTTTTAAAACCTGAGAATTCCATTAAAGGAAACAGAGTTTCCCTCACCACTGCAGCAGAGGATGTGCAAGTGGGTCCAGTTTGTCCATCTGTTTCTTTATTTCAACATAAGGGCCCTGTAAAATATGAGTTTAGGTGTCACGCATTCCCTTGACCAGGACTATGTGAACATTGATGTAGCTATTGTGAGTCGCAGTCATAGCATCACCAACTGGCAACAGGAAGTGTGTCACTTACAACAGGCTATGAAATCAGCCTCTTATATTTACCAGGATTGCTTCAAACTTGGTGACACTAATGTCAAGACACAGTTGATGAAAAATTGCAGAAAGGGATTCTGTATATGTTATTAACTCACAATAGCAAGTTTACATCTTGCAGTTCAGACTTTTTCCCTAAGAATTGCAAGTTATTAACTGGCAACTGTGAGTTTAAATCTTGCAATTTTAACTTTGTTCCTCAGAATTGCGAGTTATTAACTGCAAGTTTACATCTGAGCATTTTTTTTCTTAGAATTCTGAGTTTACATCTTGCAGTTCTGACCTTTTCCTTAGAATTCTGAATTTACATCTCACAATTCAGATTTTTCCCCCTCAGAATTCTGCGTTTACATCTTGCAATTCTGTTTTTGCGATTCAAAATGACTTACTTGTGTTATTTCTCGGATTGATGTGATGCTGTCTAGTGCTCTTTGTAGCCGCTCATAACTTCTTTTCTGTAAGTAGAAAATTAATGAAGAAGGTCACAGAGTCATTCTAAACATGAAATGTGAAAATTCTAAAACTAATATTAGAAACATTTTATTCATTTGATGAAGCGACAAGAATACATAAAATTCAGATTGAACCACTGATGGCAGATGGACTATTTTGGCGATGTCTTTCATACTTTTCTAGGCCTTAACAGTGTTATTTACTTGGCAGTCAATGGGACACTCACAAGCCTCTCGGTTTTCATCCAAAATATCTTAAATTGTGTTCCGGAAGACAAGCGAAGCTTTTACGAGTTTGGAATGACATGGGGGTAAGTGATTAATGACAAAATTTTCATTTTGGGGTGGAGTAACCCTTTAAGTGTCTACCTTTGGATTGAAAGCCAGAGACTTGGGGTCATGTGGATCCACGACAGAGGGGTAAGGATCAAAGATGATGCTTTTACGGGCAGATTCAAGTGCAGCACGACACATTGCCACCAGCAGGTCCACTACCTGTACAAACACATCATCTTATATATATATATAAAATATTATATAAAATACCAATCTTATAGAAAGATCATATATAAGCAATAGAACTCTCTGGTGTATCTTCATTTAGCTAAATAAACGTGTGTGTGCTACCTCAGCTCCAGTAGCTACATCTTCTGCAGCTCCTGACATGACACCCAGAGTGTTGAAGGAGAACACGCACAGTTCTCTCGTACAAACAGCAGGCTGAACAACACACATACACAAAAGAAACTGAGATGATAGTTTTGTGGATTTACTGGTGTATTTTAATGGAGTTTTGTTGTACCTTGAGCATGGAGCCATTCTGAAAGACATGCTGTTCATCACAGACCACACAATAATCGTTCAGTGTGGGGATCCTCTGCTCAGAGTACTTCATAACCTAGAGGACAAAAAATGGAGAATTAGGAAAATATCGTTAAAAGAAAAGGATACAGAGAAGGAGAGATTTATAGTAATATGAAAGCTAAATGTGACCTTGGACCACAAAACCAGTCTCAGGTAGTACAGGTATATTTGTAGCAATAGCCAAAAATACAATATATAGCTCAAAATGATCGATTTTTCTTTTATGCCAAAAATCATTAGGATATTAAGTAAAGATCATGTTCCATGAAGATATTTTGTAAATTTCCTACCGTAAATATATCAAATTAATTAAAAAATTAATTTTTGATTAGTAACATGCATTGCTAAGAATTTCATATGGACAACTTTAAAGGTGATTTTCTGAATATTTTGATTTCTTTGCACCCTTAGATTCCAGATTTTCAAATAGTTGTCTCTCGGCCAAATATTGTCTTATCCTAACAAACCATACATCAATCGAAAGCTTATATATTCAGCTTGATCTATATATTCAGTGAACATCAGATGATGTATAAATCTCAATTTCAAAAAATTGACCCTTATGACTGGTTTTGTGGTCCAGGGTCACAAATATATGTAAGATTGAAACAGCCAATCACAATCAAGTATGCAAATAAATGTAAAAGAAAAGACTAATTGCAATTGATTATGCAAATATTCGAAAATTTACCTGTACGAGGAAGCCATATTCCAGGGTTGGGATGCTCTTGCAGTGAATGAGAGCTTGTGAGGAGAAGAAGAGCTGAATGAGCTGCCTGGTGGTGATGTGCACAGTGGATCTCGAGCCTGGGACAGCCGCACTCTGTTGAAACAGCAAACATTTTGACATAAATTTATGCTTAATATATTACTAATATATATAAAGAACATTTTCCACAAACATATTAAGCAGCACAACTGTTTTCAACACTGATAACAATTAGAAATGTTTCTTGAACAGCAAATCAGCGTATTAGAATGATTTCTGAAGGATCATGTGGCACTGAAGACTGGAATAATGATGCTGAAAATTCAGCTTTGCTTCACAGGAATAAATGACATTTTAAAATATATTAAAATAGAAAACAGTTATTCTAAATTGCAATAATATTTCACAATATTACTGATTTGACTATTTTTGATCACATAAATGCAGCCTTAATGGGCATATGAGGCTTCTTTTAAAAACATTAAGAAGTCTTACTGACCACAATGTCTAAACAAAACATAGAGATGTCATTTTAATATATAGGCATGTTCAAACGCACTTGTCTAATTGGGCTGGAGGTGTGCAGTTCTCCTTTGGTGCAGGACATGGAGCGGCTCATCAAACGGGTCACTCTCAACTCCTGTCCTGCTGGCCTTGTCTTCACCCCAGGGCCCTGAATCAGAGGAACACTGGAGCACCTGAGGAAAAAAAATTATATACATATTATATATTCAAATGTTAGCCCTACTCTCTAGAGTGTTTTGAATCTTACTTGGTTATCGGTGAGAAGATGCTAAGTCCAGCTCTGAACTTCTTGATGGTTCCTCCAGCCTTAAACCAGCTGTGTCTCTTCCTCTGCTGGGCGTTCAGGAACTCATTGCTGAGATGTTTCCATTGATTAGAAATAAAAGTGCTGAGAATTCTGGGAGAAGACATCAATCAGTATATTTGTTGGTGTAATCATTACTGAGGGATATGCAGTATGTCTCGCTGCACAAAACAGAATAGAAAGGCCGTTTACCTTTTAAGCTGAACCCCAAGGCAGAAACCATCTTTACAAGTTGGCTGGAACACCTCCACAGTGGGTTCTGGAAGAGGTTCAGATGCTGTCAGTTGAGTCACTTCCTGTCTTTTTGTAACTGACATAGTCACTTATTACTCACCTGGTCCATCTAGATACTGGGACAGTGAGAAACGAAGACGTAAAATGATTGGCTCTGTCCTCGTGACCTTCCATGCTGACGCCACCTCCTCCTGCACAATGCGAACACACATAGCGAATATGAACTCTTTGCTACTTGAATTTGCATATCCGCGCATTTTTTCAGTGGCAGGTAGAATCTAGCTAAAAATATTACAGTATCCGTGGATCTCTTACGTCTAAGAAGTTGATGTTAATGTGTAGATCAATATCAACATCGTCAATCGTCTCATACTCCCTGAAATATAGATAGCAGGCAAAAAGTCCACAGTTAGAGGAGTTTTTGGGGGACAAAAACATCCCAATGAAGATAATTCGGAGTGTAATAATGCAATAAAGTTATCATTACATTAACAATGACCTCAACACACGACATAAACCGTATATGCAAGCTCAACTCGTTTCTTAAATGTACCTGACAGAAACGGCACTTTCAGAATAGATGTCCCTCACTGCACCAACATCGATGTCCAGCTGTGGATGGCAACTCAGGTCAGTGGCATAATGACCCTGAAAAGAAACAGGCTTTGCCATAAAAGTCATCTACAATTCAGGGTACATTTCATGTCCATTGATGATAATTATATTTTAACACTTATATAATAACACTTTTATTCACTTGTATCTAAAAGCATGTATCTAAAACTATCTATATTCATTTATTTCTAAACTATTACTTCAGACTGCATTTAAATGTGATTATTTACAAAATATATTACCATGTCAGCAAACATGGTCAAATATGTTACTGAACCAGAGTAATTTTAGTCTCATTAATATATGATACTAAATTGATTAACTTTTTTTTTTTTTTAATCTTTTTTTCACTTCAGCTAAAGTTTGTAGTGTGTAGTGTGTTTTTTTTGTCTTTTTTTAATCAAATTACTTTACTTTTAGTTATTTTAATACTTCATACTTCAAATTTTGCCCTTGTGACTAGTTTCTCTATATTTGATCTTCAGTTTATATTTATTTAATTTCAAGTAATGACATTATTGATTTTTTTAAGTGTTAGTCAATGATAATAACCCTTTACTGATCGAAAAATCTCTGTGGTGGCCCTCTAATTTAAATTTTTTTTTTTTTTTTTTTTAATTTCATTTACAATAACCTGTTGTCAAAGAGTATATTAACTGACCATCAATTACACTGAATACATTGGTTTCCAATATTTTTATGATTTCAGTTTTTATGATTTTTATGATTAACCTGATCAAAAAATTAATATGTGGTTGACCAGACAAGGCCTGCCATTAAAATTTTAGAAATGGTGAAACTGTCAACTGTTAAGTTAAACTAAGCCAATTCTTGCATAATATCACCATTTATTTTATCACAATTCTACCTACTATGTTTTTTTTTACTGAGAAAGCCCCATTGTATAGGCTCAATGAAACAAAAATAATGTCCTGAATGATTTGTTCATTATTCATTAACAGAGGACAGATACTCTTTATTTTGGCAAGAAATCTGAAGCAAGTTCAGGTAATCTGAAAAACTAGAGCCATCTGCTGTTCCTCATACTAGGGAGCCGCCCATAAACCTACACTAATCCCCTGAAAAACCCCACAATGCACTCTGGTAACCCCAATGTATTCTACAATCAGCCACTGTGGTATGTACATACATAAAATAAACAGATAATAGATAAAATGCACCTAGATACAAGAATGAATGAACAAAATGAGCTTTGTTTGCTAATTTAGCCAATTAGCTTGAGGTTTAGCATGTGTTTCCAGTAGAGTGTTTGGTAATATGCTAACCTGGGCACCGTAGAAGAAACCCTCACCATCGCTGTCGCCATCCGAGTCCTCGTCGCTCCAGAATTGCTCACCGATGCTCTGAAAAAGTTATCAGAGGTCAATCACAGCTAATTTCCCCTTTGATGCACTAATTCATTACCCATCCCCCATTCATTAGACACTGAATAGCCTTTATCAGTCAGTCTGTAATCTACTCAACGGGGTGACTGTGTCAGTAGGGCAGCCTACATCTTAGATCATCAGCTTGGACAGGCTATATTGTCCGTCAAGGCACCTTGTTTGTTTGCAGTGCATTGGATAACTGTTAGCATGTGTAATTTCCATACCATGCTGTTCATAGATGCTGCTCTAGTGAGTTTTCTCTGCCACATTCCTCCATTCCAGCTACGTGTGGTTTGGCTAGGCTGGTTTGGGAAGTCAGCACAGATTGAACAAAGACGACGGAAGGACTGCGCTCATTTTCTGGGGTCCATTAGCAAAGTCATCTCCATGGCAACCTGTGACAACACAATGCAAGAGTGGCAATCCATTAAACATCCATTTGTGACCCTGGACCACAAAACCAGTCTTAAGTCGCTGGGGTATATTTGTAGCAATAGCCAAAAATACATTGTATGGGTCAAAATTATTGATTTTTCTTTTATGCCAAAAATCATTAGGACATTAAGTAAAGATCATGTTCCATGAAGATATTTTGTAAATTTCCTACTGTAAATATATCAAAACTTAATTTTTGATTAGTAATATGCATTGCTAAGAACTTCATCTGGACAACTTTAAAGGCGATTTTCTCAATATTTTGAGTTTTTTGCACCCTTAGATTCCAGATTTTCAAATAGTTGTATCCCGGCCAAATATTGTCCTATCCTAACAAACCAAACATCAATGGAAAGCTTATTTATTCAGCTTTCAGATGATGTATAAATCTCAATTTTGAAAAATTGACACTTATGACTGGTTTTGTGGTCCAGGGTCACATTTGGAGTTCATTTGTGTCACCACATATTGACTCCGGATGTGGCGTACATTACAAAACACTTATAATAATGTACCTGAAATTATTGCATGTATGTATTTGATGTGGTGAATTAAATTTGATTTTAAGTACAGTAATTTTTATACGTTTTCATATTAAATACAGTACTTTATATGTATATATAGAATTAAATGTAATAATTAAATGTGGACAGACATCATTTGTCCTGTAATACACCTGTTGGATGCTCTGATCATTTCTTTAAACAATAAATTAACAAAAATACAAATGTATGAAACATAATATGAGCACAAGAATCCATAAAATGTTAAACTAGTTCAATTACATTTGCGTTCTGAACTATAATAGAAAATTCCAGCCTTACCTCTTGAAAACAAGGCAGATGCTTTGAACGAGGTCTGTTTGTCATAACCTTAACAAAACATCCCAAAATTTCCCACACCAGGAAGCGGATATATGTAAAGTGAGTCTGCTGACAGAATGAATCTTAATTAGAAATGTGTACCCCTATTGTCTAGCCGTCCCTGTTTCTCGTCTGGCTCCTCTTATGGGTTGCTTTTCTCGCTGTCTCCGCTGTCTGCTTTCTCCCTGACAACACATGACAGCTCGGGCATGCTCAGTGCGTGCCGTCCGGGTCATGAGACCGGTAGCTGACAGCCAGTGTGTTAGGAGCAGGAGGGGAGGAGGGGGTGAGCAGAAAAGACATGCCTGGTAGATCATGGAACAGAAGATCAAATGCAACCCCCTGCGTGTCCATGACATGACTGATATTTTCATCTCTTAATGCATGCTGTGTTATACACCGCCTGAGTCTGTGTGTGTGTGTGTGTGTGTGTGTCATTCATTTAATAAAGGGTAGATCTGTTGCTCTCTTCTATTGTGTTGAGTTATGTTTTCTATTCTATACTCTATTCTTATTTGTTCTATTTGTCTGTGCAGTGTTGTGTTCTATAAGTTATTTTATGGTGTGCTCTATTCTATTCTATTCTATTCTATTCTATTCTATTCTATTCTATTATGGTGTGTTGAATTCCAATCTGTGTTCTTGTCTGTTTTGTCTATTTCATTTATGTTGAGTTCTATTCTATCTTTTATTCAGCTGTGTTAAGTTCTGTTCTGTTGTGTTCTAGTCTACTGTGTTGAGTTTTGCTTTCTATTCTATATTCTATTCTAATTCATTCAATTTATCTTTTCAGTGTTGTTTTCTATTTTATTGATTCATTCTATTCAGTCCTTTTACGCTGTGTTCTGTTCTACTCTATTTTATTCTATACCTCTGTGGTGAGTTGAATTCCATTGTGTGTTCTCGTCTATTTTGTTTTTTCTGTTTCAAGTTGAGCTATAATCCACTGTTTTATTCCATTTCTGTTTTTTATGGTGTGTTGAGTTCTGTTCTGTTGTGTTCTAGCCTGTTGTGTTGAGTTTTGTTTTATTCTATGCTATTCTTTTGTTTTGAGTTGAATTTTATTCTGTGCTCTGTTTTATTTTGTTCTATTCTGATGTGCTGAGTTCAGTTCTATTGTTTTATTCTGTTCTGTTTTATGGTGTGTTAAGTTCTATTTCATTGTGTTGAGTTGGGTTTATTCTATTATGTTCTTTTGTGGTAAGTTGAATTCCATTCTGTGCTGTTTGATTTTGTTCTTTTATGGTATGTTGATTTCTATTCTATTGTGTTAAGTTTAATTCTATCTTATCCTATTCTGCTGAGTTGTGTGGCGTTCAGTTCTTCTGGGGTGTGTTAAGTTCTATTCAATTGTGTTGTGTAGAGTTGTATTTTATCCTATTTTGTTCTTTTGTGGTGAGTTTAATTCCAATTTGTGTTCTGTTCTCTTCTGCTCTTCTGTGGGGTGTTGAATTCTGTTCTATTCTGTTGTGTTCTATTCTATTTTGAGTTGTGTTTTATTGTATTTTGGTTAACACGTTTTTTAAGGTGTCCTTGTTACATGTTACATGTACTTACTATTATAATAACAATAAATTATTCATAATTACATGCAAGTAATCCTAGGCCCTAACCATACAGTATGTACATGTAGTTAATTAATATTACTCAGTACATGTACATGTATAATTACACTGTAACAAGGACACCTTAAAATAAAGTGTAACTATATTTTGTTCTTCTGTGGTGAGCTAAATTTTATTCTGGGTTCTATTCTGTTCTGTTCTTTTATGGTGTGTTGAGCTCTATTTTATTCTGTTGTGTTCTGTTCTGTTATTTCATGTTCTATTCTATACTATTGCTGTATTATATCATATTTGGATCTGTTGAGTTGTGTTCTGTCCAATTATGTTGTGCTTTGTTTTTTGTTCTACTGTATTCTGTTCAATCCTATTTTGTTCTATTCCTTATGGCTCACTGGGCATTGGTGTTACACTTAATGTTTGGTAGATTATAAAGATGATAAAATATTCATATGAATTGTCCTGCAAGGCCTCAGTCCTTAACAAAAACCTCCTGTTTCAGTCATTTTCAAGCTTTCATAAATTATGAAAATGACTTGATTTTAACAAGAACTTTGAGTGGATAAAAATAGGTTGCTTTGTGACAGTACCTCATCGTTTAGTCATTCAAGTGAGTGGGGAACAACACAGGAGATCTGAAAGACATGGATGGTGGTGGAGACAGCATGAGAGATGAAGTGTGGCCCATATAACTGTCAGAGAGGTACAAAGCAGAGGAGATCAGGAAAACACAAGGACTTGGCTTTCCAACAGCCCAAACTCTCCCATTTGTATCATGTACACATTACACCAAGGGTGTTTTCTTTAGACGTACATCTTTACAGTACAGAAATCATTACCAAAATCATAGCTTTTACAATGTGCAAGTTAAGCCATTTGTGTGATCTCAGACACAACATCCTGGCCTTAATCTGTAATTATCCAGGTCTCAGGCACCTGGTAATGTTGGTCCTTGACTAATGCAGTTACTGCAGGTGTAACATTAGCACCCACCTAAAAATTGCATAAAGTCACTATGTACATTACAGACGGTTCAAAAAAGTCACAATTAAAATGTTAAATGTTTAATTAAGACTCTTTCTATTCAGAAAGTGTGCTATCTGTCATCCTATTACATAACTGACAAGAAGCAGTAATACTAGTCAAAATTCTAAAATTGCTCCAGAAAAATACATTTAAATAAATAAAATATTTTATTAAGTAATTAATAAATACTACAGATGCCCAGAAGTACAACAAGCACTTTTAAGTCACCATTAAAATGTTAAATTTAGATACTTTCTGTGCTGTCTGTCTTTAAAATAAATGCCACTTGGTTTTATATTTTATGTAATGCAATGACATTTATACATTTTAAGTATGGCTTAGGTGCCCAAATATTTTAAAGCCAGTTTATGTGAATATTTTGGTTGTGCATGTGAATTAACAATGTAAATTGACAATGGGATTAAGAAGCAGTAATAGTCAAATCCTAAAATTATTCCAGAAAAAAATGCAATTAAATTAAATAGTTTTATTGAATAATTATATAATGATTAAATAATAAAATTAATACATAAATAATTCATAAAAAATATATAAAATAATTAAATATAATTAATTACCTTAAAATTACCTGAATGGCTCAAAAATACTCATGAGCCATTTGTCTCGTATCAGTTCTTTTTGGGATGTATGAAACGGCACATTTGTGTCTGCATATGCATCAAAGACAGCTGAACCTCAATTAAAAGCAAATGGATCTAAATTTAGCACAACAAACCTTATCTCGCAATGTCTAGAGATATGAAAGAATAGAGAATGTGCCAAACTGAGTATAGAGAAAATAACTACAGTACAAAATGTTACACAAGAGCAGTCCTGGCTGCTGTATACAGAAACTGCATATAACCTCTGCATATAGAGACTGGATTCACTTACAGACACAAGCTGTACATGGAGTTAGCCTGATGATTTCAGTATTGTCTAATGTCCACTAGAGGGAGATAGTGGATGTCTTACTCCTAGAAACGAAAACAGAAGAGGGAAAAGAGCATTATATGTTGGGGCTCATTCTGTGGCTGTGTTCGAAATGGCATACTTGCTTACTGCTTACTGCTTACTGCCCAGTACACAGTGCATACTGCCTACTATTTTTTAAAGAATAGTGTGTGAAACAGTATACAATAAGCAACAAATGTTTCAGAGTAGTATGCTTAATTGTCACATGACAAACACAAACATTAATTCAGCACAGCTGTCAAGGTTGTTACCTTACAAACAAATGTGCTAACTATTCTTTTTACAAAGGCTTGTTAATAAGGCTTCATATTAGTACACAATATTGCCCAACTGAACTCGTTTCATAATTGAAGAACTTTAGGCTATTGGACTGAACTGAATGAGCTGTCTTTAAATGATATTTTTGGCAGTTATACTAATTGGAAAAAGTGATATATTCTAGTTACACTAAGTGCAAATAATAATAAATAGCAGCATTTTCTTTAGCAACAGGTGTGTAAATAGTAGTTAGGTGGCAGATATTTATACTTCAATACTGTAGTACATTATAAAACAGTATGCAATAACATACTGAGTGTAAATTATCATAAATTTTATTTGATGAACGCCACTTTATTGGGACAAAAACCTACCTACAGCTAAGCACACTGTATTATTAATGAGGTGTTTAATCTCCACTTTTCAAATATTTACTTAATTTTTTATTGAAAATAAATGCCTTTCTGATCTGGTATGTGATGGGAAAAGGAGTTGCACGAGTTTGACAAAAGGCAGAATCGAACTCAGATCGCTTGCATCAACAGCACACATCTCGCGCCTTTAACTCACTGCGCCACTGATACTACAGAAATACGCGTCTTTTGCAGTGCTGTTTATCACAGCCAGGCATTGGTGGCCGGAGAAAAATATTAATTAAAAAATTAATATAAAAATATTAATTTTATTTATACATTTTATTTATATATTATATTACTGCAATATTAATATTATGTAATATCTTTGAAATAATGTATAAAGCGCTATAGAGATAAAGGTGACGTCATTTGACTTGATCGTTAAAGTGCTGTAGAGATTAAAGTACAATTTATGTCTACAAATGATATTGTTTTTAGATGCACAGCAATAGTTTGTAGTTTACATGTATATGTATATACGTACATATACAAGTTTAACATTTATAATTACTATTCCCCGCCTCCAGTTCACTCACGCGTTTGAAGATGAAACGTCACATGGAGCGCGTTGCGTTCTGGGAAACAGTATCCCACGCAGTGTCTTCAGATGCATACATCAAATTTCAGCAAATGTAGCAGGTAATCCGGGCATTCCATGCATACAGAAAATTCACATACTATTCACAGTATTCACACAGCATACTGCAGTATAGTATGAGTTGTATGATAGTATGCCATTCGGAACACAGCTTCTGTACTGATTTCAGTATACTTGAGTTATATTTAGCAGATTCTGGCAAATATAGTAGGTCATCCGGGTATTTCATGCATACAGAAAATTTGCATACTATGCGCAGCATACATACTGCATGCTGCAGAAATAGTAAGAGTAGTATGATAGTATGGCATTTCGAACACAGCCTGTGTCTCTAAGAAAAAATAATAATTAAAAAAATGTATATATATATATATATATATATATATTCTTTGAGAGCATTCTGTGTTAATCTATATATATATATAGATTAACACAGAATGCTCTCAAAGAATGCAAATCTTTCTGACAATTATTATTTATTAAAATTAATAATTTTTACTTATAATAATAATAATAATAATAATAATAATATTTTAGTAATAATATAATAATTTATTTATTTTATTATTTATTTATTTTTATTTACCACACCATAATTTAATTATAATTATACATGTTATATTAATATATATTACTATTATTAATGATATTTTTTATTAATATATGTATGTATACATAATTTTTTTATAATAATATTTTGTTAACAGCAACAATAATAAACAGTATTACTATTGTTAGCAGTAATCATTTAATAATGAATTATTAAATTAATTTAACTTATTAATAATTTAAATTATATTTACAATTTTTAAAGTGAAAATGGTGAAAAATCTTTAGACACAATAATCCCTCTTATAATTATCACAGGTAAAATAGTATGCTAGATGATTCTATTCCATAAATGCATCAAAGCGATGCATTGACATGAAAATAAACATCCTCAAACGATATTTATGTTCCTAACAGATGCTTTCTAGCCTAAATGGCTTATAATACTGTGCACAATCACATTACCAGTACATGGTGCTGGTGAAGTCGTCATGAAACTGCAAACCTGTAATTTAGATCAATGCAGCAACCCATAAGAGTGATATTGATATGATAAAGCAAACCCATACCTATAGGTGGCCATTCCTGACAGATGTATTTTAAGAGCTTAGCCGATATACTGTCCAGATATTTTTTTTTATGTCACCTGTCAAGGGTTTCCTTGAGACGTGCCCTTTGACATGGAGAACAAACTGTACCAGTGGACAGAAATGGAGTTACAGCCTCTCTAGAAGTGAATCAAAAAGACAGACAATCAAGAAACGTCATGACTCTGCATAGAAACCAACATTTTTCATTCAACATTTCAAAACTGTACGGCCTAATGCTAGACAAGAAGCTATGCATTTTTAAAGGTCACCTATACTGTTACCCATCAATCAACATGTCTGCAACACGAGCAACGACTTTCTAATTTGCACACTGAAGGGAAAGTATGTGTAGTGAATTTAATGACAGACTAATTATGACAAACAATATTTGGATACATATGCAAAGCGTCAGATTATCTGACCTTTCCTAGTCTGTGGAAATGGCATAGAGAATAGGCAACAAATCAAACGAGCAGCTCTTCTATCACCGGCATCAAAGTTTCAGCTGTAGGCCTTGAGCTATTATTAGTACTCCAGATGCCTGTAATGGCTGGTATTTATGAAATGACATGAAGGAGTGGTGAGGGTGTTGGGGAAAGTCATATGTAGGCCTACTGTTCGGATTAGAATCGTACAGTACTTTAAATAGCAATAAAAAATGAAATAGAAAGCCAAATTTAAATATTACAATACGTCAATCTGAATTTATTCAAGAAAATGTTTGTAACTTGTTTTTTGTTCATTAAATCCCAAAATGAAACGATCACACTCAGTCCTTCATATGACGCTATCGAGTTCTTATTAATCTGCAGGTGGTTTCTGATTGGCTGAGGTTAAAAAACGTTCGCGCCAAGTGAAATAGTCCCCAATTTATATCATAAATTTATCAATATTATCAATATATCGTAGTATTAATATTATTATTGCAATAATGTGCACTCGATTTAAAATACTGAGCTATACAGACCCTGTCGGAGGAATACGCTGAGCTGTGGGAAGTAGTACCGGTCAATTCAGACTGTATAAATTCAGACAGTGGCGGTGGAAGAGATCAGAAGTTCCTGCAGCCGTTCATCTTCTGAGGTAGGAGGCACTTAACTCTTAACAGAGTTAAGAGCGTTATCTCTCTTAACTCTTAACAGAGTTAAGAGAGATCATTTAAACAGGGCATATCAAAATAGATACCTATTACGAACTGAAAGCACGCTTTAGATGTCCGGAGACCTTTTAGCTACTGAAATAAACGTATATTTCGACCATTTCTTAAATATGATTGGAAATAAATATTTTTTGTCCACGTAATTAAAAAGTTAACCTGCCATGTTCTGTCAAATTGGAGCTGAAAGTTATTGATTTATGCCTTTAGTTTATTTGACTTAAATCAGTTTAAAACTTTAACATGTTTTGGTGTTTGACTTGATATTCATTGTAATAATAATTATTATATTTATACACTATATTTTATTACTTTGACAAGTTCTCTTTTTACCCTGAGATCACAGTTTGCTGGAATGTGTGTGTGCAGTCATGCATTTAAACACACTCTTCCTTTCCGGCTCAGGCAGTGCTGCCAGCGGCTCTCAATTACTCTTATGAACCATGTGAAACCATATGATAGCTTTGTGCAAGGCTCAGTCCTTTATTTAATTTGATTTGATATATTTGATGTGTTGACTAACATACTAAACACATGTAATATATTTAAAGTTAGTATATTTTAAATGTACTAAAGAAATGTAACGTACTACATGTGTAATTACTTTTTTAATGAATTTGTCATTAATTTATTACATACAAGATTTAATAGAAATGTAATTTCATGTAAGTTTACAATAAATGCTTGTCATTACATTCAGCAGTTCACTTCAACTGTATTTCAAAGACAATATAAATGTAAATGTACTTAAGTCCTACTTAAGTGGGTCTAAAAAGCACTCTTAAGTTTGATTGCTTGCATTTAATATAAATTTAAACTATAATACATTTTCATTTAATTGCAATTAACATGCAAGTGTCAAAAAAGATTGCATTCAGTTCGCACATAAGTATATTCTTTTGTTTCCATAAAAAATAAAACTCTTTTTAAAAGTATGCTGAAGTGTACTTCTTTTTCACAAGGGCAGTCTTGTACGAAATTATGGTGGACATTTTTTTTGCATCTTTGATATTCTGTCCTTTTGTGTACAGAAAAGTAAGTCAAAGGTGTTTGACTGAGGATAATAAAAGCTCACTGTCATTGCATAAGTCATCTAAACCTCCTTTGTCCATATTTCTTCCAGGACTTTTCTAGCAGTCGTGGACGCAGCTCCAGCCATGTCTCAGGCGAAGACTACAGGCTCTGCTTTCATTCAGACACAGCAGATGCATGCTGCTATGGCAGAAACCTTCTTGGAGCACCTGTGTCTGCTGGACATCGACTCTGAGCCTACAGTGTCTCGCAACACAGGCATCGTCTGCACAATCGGTCAGTGAACCACATAAGGAACTTCAAAGAATAGTTCAAGCAAAAATGACAATTTGCTGAACAATTACTCACCCTCAGGCCAAGATGTAGATGAGTTTGTGTCTTTGTAGGAACAGTTCTGGAGAATTTAGCATTACATCACTTACTCACCAACGGATCCTCTAGTCTATGGTAAATGGGTGCCGTCAGAATGAGAGTCCAAACAGCTGATAAAAGCATCACAATAATCCACAAGTAATCCACACCACTCCAGTCCATTAATCCATCCAATAACAAATCCATCATTAAAGCATTTTAACTTTAAACCTTCACTTTTGGTCAAAATATAAGTCCATAATCGATAATAACACTTCCTCCCATGAAAAAGTCTCCTGTTGTCCACTCACATCAAAATCCACCAACTTATTTAAGGTTAGTTTAAAACTGTTTTGGACTGTTTTCACGTGTAAATGGTGCTTGATCTGTGCATATTTCTCTGCTGATTCTTTTTTTTTTTTCACTGGAGAAAGCAATATTATAAATAGAGGACTCGTATTTTAGCCGGAATCAATAATTTGAAGTTAAAAACGTCTTGATGGATTTTTTTTAATCAAAAACACACAATTTATCGCATCACAAGACATTAAGTGATGGTCATGTGGATTACTTGTGGATTATTGTGATGTTTTTATCAGCTGTTTGAACTCTCATTTTGACGGCACCCATTCACTGCAGAGGATCCATTGGTGAGCACGTGATGTAATAAATTTTTCCAAATCTGTTCCAAATGACGAAACAAATTTTCATTTTGGAGTGAATTATTCCTTTAATGTAATTCCTTTTTTTAATTTTGTTTAATCTTAATGCAGGGCCTGCCTCCCGATCTGTGGAGACACTGAAGGAGATGATCAAGTCCGGCATGAACGTTGCACGTTTGAACTTCTCCCACGGAACTCACGAGGTACATGATCTCATCCATTCTGGATCATATTCCTTTAGCACATTAACCTCTACTGAAATTATCCACAAATATATAGTCTATTAGTCTTGTAATAAGAGTTCTTCAAAAAGTCTTCATCCCCTTAGCCAGCCTTTACGTTCTTACCATCGTAGATCCTCGATTATTGTGGCATTTCCCTCATGCCAAGTTGTAAGCTGATCTTGTTAGCTGCTCTGATCTGTCTGGTCGATACATTGAGTAGAGTCATCTTGGGCTCAAGCCAGAGTGTGAGTTTAGACTGTGCTGACCTCTCCCCTTTAAAAGTCATGGCTTTTACCTTTTTTTTGTATGGCACCATTGCCACAGATTTCTACATTAAGCTTGCTATCATGAAGTGGGGCAGTAGATATTTATGGCCTGGCGATTGAGAAGGTCAATAGGCCATGTTGGTCGTTAATAAAGTTGCTTGTAGTATATGAGGGGTAATATGAGCACACAGTTCATTGAGAGTTCCAGTGAGTAATACTAAGCATCTTCATGTGGTTATGAAATACAAGATTGAAGTATTAAATATTTTTTTAAATGTAAAATCAATACTATACAGTGTATTATTTATTTATTTATTTTTTTTTTTGGGCTCCGGTATTTTTTTTTTCAATATGGGTTTATTTATTAATCTGTTTAGTGTACCGAAATGTTATTTTAAAACTTACAAAAAATGTACTATATGTGTGTGTTTAAATGTTTTATTTTATTTTTTCCACCTTTATTTACATTAAAAATATGACATTTAGTACAGTTTGCTCATTTCAAAATATTTATTAAAAATTCATGAAATTACTACTTAATCTTGTTAGTTTAGCAAAACTTAATTTAAAATGTTTTACTTTGTTATAAAATAGTTTCATATTTTACTTTATTATATATAATATTCATGTTATAACTTGCATTTATTTTCACTTTTATTTACATGAAAAATACATTTTTAAATTTATCATCCTATTTATCATCTTATAATTGTTAAATGTTAATACTAACATTAATACTAGTTTTTATTTTAATATTTGTTAATACTAATGTCATAATCAGACTTGAGATCACTGTAAATTTACCATATTTAACTTGAGATTTCATTTTTTAATTTCAAATGTCTAACTCCATTTTAATCTGAAATTCATAACCTGTAACAATACAACACTATCCTTTTGTATCATTTCATTCAAAACTGTATTTACGTATTGAAATAATTAACTTTTAATTGTTAATATAGCATTGTTACAGTTAGCCACTGTCTTGTTATTTGCTTACACACACAGTCTGTAATGAGAGAGACGTCAACCAAAATATTGATTTAACTATCAGCAAAGCTGTCAGACCAGTCATAGTTATTCAAATAAACCATCAGTTTAATATCAGAAGCAGTCAAATGTTTCTGTGGGTCACTGGAAACATAACCTGTCTCTCCCTGATTCTATATATACAGGTCCGTATCTGCCTCGAGCCTGCGATTGGACAGACAGGACAGACTGAACTGTAGACTTTACAGCAAAAAGACATGTTTGCGTTGTTGTTTTTATTTTGCAACATCGTGTTCAGTCGAGTTTTACAGGTCTCAGAGCTCACGCTGTCAATCGATAAAACTTCCTTCTGAGAGCAAGAATCAGCGTACAACCAGAATAAAGAAGAAAAATGTCTAAAGGAGTTTTTAATGTTTCTAAAGGACAAACAATGGTGCCATATATAGATGATATGTTGAAGTTGGATTGCTTAGAGATCTCAGAGCCAATATATAATGTAATATGATATAATATAATATAATTAGTCCTGTCAAAATTAGCGTGTTAATGCAGGCGATTAATTTTTCCAGTTTAACGGCATTAAAAATAGTTAATGCAGTTAACGCCGGGGTGGAGATGGGGTTGGCCATCCCACTAACAACTGCTGCTCCTGTCTCTTTTTCTCTTGATAAGAATTGCGTTTATTTAGATTCAGAACATCAAACAGGAGACTTTTCAGACACGTGCTCCACTTCGCCTCAGTGACAGGCACTAGTCAAACGAGCGTGAAAAAGGTACAGATGAAGAGGAGCTTCAGGAGAGCAACAGCGAACTGCTTTCAGATGAGATGTTGTCAGACCATATGTCAGTAAATACTAATCTTTTTGTCCTGTCAGCCGTTATACTGTGCTCCTAGCGCACTGCGGCCTGTGTCATTTCATATTAAAGTGCGAATGAAACTACGAGCATGCCTGTCAGATCCGCATCGTGTTCAGCAGCAGCTCTTAAAGTAATAGCAGCCAAATAATCGAATAACCCAGCTGCTGTGATGTCTGTTCATCAAAGTACAAAAGAAAAAAGAGGAAATGAATAACTTTCGTAGCTTTATCTTTATTTAATTTAGAATTTAGTGTTGATAACTTTATTCAATTTCTGTATATTTCCTACTTGCTGAAGGGAACAGGTAGATAAATATGATATTTATTTTAATGGGTTTATGTGAAGATTGTTTTATGTTCACTTAAGTTAGAAGTTGTTATTTTTTTAAAGTCTAATAAATGTTAAAATTGATAGCTCTCAATTATACTGTAATGTTGAATGCCTGTAGTCAATGGTTAAATATTAGGAAAAAAAGAAAAAAAAAAATTCCTAGAGACATCAGTAGTATAGGTATCAGTGATATGATAAAAAATATACTTTATGTCTTTGTTGTTTATACATTAATTGGAAGATTGAATGTGAAATTATTACAATTTAAATTATAATTAAAAACTTTAATGTTAAGTGGGATTAATCGCAATTAATTTCAGAAAAAATGTGCGATTAGTTATTTTTTTTAAATCGATTTACAGCACTAAATATAATATAATGAAGCTTGTTTCTGCTTGTATATCTTGCTATTCTGACTTTATATTTCAGATCTCACAATTCAGACTTTATATCTTGCAGTTCTCAGAGATATAAGAGATAATAAAGTCAGAATTGATATATAACCTCAGAACTGCAAGGTATAAACTCGCAATTCTGAGAAAAAAATGTTGGTTTAGAGTTTATATCTTTTACATTTATTTATATTTTTCTTGCAATTGCAATTATAAACTTCCAATTAGGAGTTAATATCTCATAATTCTGACTTTTTTCTGAATCTGAGAGGAGAACTGTGAGATAAAAAGTTGAAATTACCTTTTTAACTTTTTATTCTATAGCAAGAATAGCAAGAAATATAATATAATTTACTATAATACTGATTTTTTTTTTAACTTATCAGTATTGACCACTGTTATATATACTTCTTGTTCATGCTTATTTTCCCTATTTGTACATTTAGATTACATTTTCAGTTACTTCTGCTCACATACAGTTAATATGTAAAACATTTGACACTCATTTTTACTGTAAATAAACTTTTTTATGCAGTACCATGCTGACACCATCAAGAACGTTCGTGAAGCCATTGAGAGTTTTGGAGCTGGTAGCATTGAGTACCGACCAGTGGCCATTGCTCTGGATACCAAAGGCCCTGAGATCAGGACTGGACTTATTAAGGGCGTAAGTACAGCGTCTCGTTTTCTGATGTGCTTCTCAATATTAGAAACTATTTTAGATCTCATGTATGTGTGTGGTTTCTTCAGAGTGGCACTGAGGAGGTCAAGCTTGTCAAAGGTAACATAATCAAGCTCACTCTTGATGACAGCTTCAAGGACAATTGCGATGACAAGATTCTGTGGCTAGACTACAAGAACATCACAAAGGTGGTGCAGCAGGGCAGCCATGTTTACGTAGACGATGGTCTTATTTCACTCAAGGTTAAGGAAATTGGTGAGTTCCAAGTTCAAGCTCAGTGAATCTCTCATGTCATAACCATGCAGTATTTTCAAGTCACAGCAGAATTGTGTTGTTTTAACATTGTTGAATGTTCCAGGTTCTGATTTCCTGAACTGTGAGATTGAGAACGGAGGCATGTTGGGCAGTAAGAAGGGCGTGAACCTGCCCGGGGCCAATGTTGACCTGCCCGCAGTGTCTGAGAAGGACATTCAGGACCTTCAGTTTGGTGTGGGGCAGGGCGTCGATATGGTTTTCGCCTCCTTCATCCGCAAAGCTGCTGACGTGCACGCTGTCAGGAAGGTGCTCGGAGAGAAAGGCAAGGACATCAAGATCATCAGCAAGCTGGAGAACCATGAGGGTGTGCGCAAGTGAGTGATAATATAAATAAAATTAAATAAATTGTAAACAAATATTTATATTATTATAAATAAATCAATTATTTCATAAATAATAATAATTATATTTAATAAGATTCTTTATTTTTATATATATATATATATATATATATATATATATATACACACAGTGCCTTGCAGAAGTATTCAAACCCCTTCATTTTTTTTACGTTTTATGTTGCAGCCTTACGTTAAACCACTTTAAATTACTTTTTTTTCCCACAACAATCTACACTCCACACACCATAATGACAAATCAAATAACTGGTTTTTAACATCTTTGCAAATTTATTATAAATAAAAAACATAAATGATTCCATTGAATAAGTATTCAAACCCTTATCTGGGACAGTTGAAATTTAGCTCAGGAGCATTCATATTGCTTGTAGATGTTACTACACTTTGAGTGAGGTTAATCTGTGTCAAATTCAATTGAATGGGTATGATTTGAAGTGGCACACACATCTTACTAAAAGGTCTAACAGCTGAAAATGCATATCAGAGCAAAACCCAAGCCCTGAGGTCAAAGGTACTGCATTAAAAAATTAAAAAATTCTGCTGCATTGAAGGTTCACAGAATCATGTAGCCTTCATTATCCATAATGGAAGACGTTTGAAACAACTAGAACTCTTCCTAGAGCTGGCCTCCTGGCCAAACTGAGCAACTGATGGAGAAGGGCCTTGTCAAGACTGGTGACCAAGAAGCTGATGGTCACTCTAGTTGAGCTCCATGATCATATATGCAGATGGGAGAAACCTATAGAAGGACAAACATCACTGCAACACTCCACCGATCTGGGCTTTATGTCAGTATGGCCAGACTCAATCTTCTCCTCAGTGAAGAGACACAAAAACCCACTTGGAATTTGCAAAAAGCACCTAAAGGACCCTCAGACTCTGAGAAACAAGTTTCTCTGTTCTGATGAGCCTCAATTCTAAGCATCATGTTTGAAGGAAACCAGCTCTGCTCATCACCTGCAGAGTACCATCCCAAAAGTAAATTGTGCTGGTAGCAGCCTCATGCTGTGGGGCTGTTTTTCAGCAGCAGGGACTGAGGGACTCATCAGAGTAGAAGACCAGCTCAATGCACCAAAATATAGAGATAGCCTTAATGAAAACCCAGTCCAGAGCATTCAGAACCTCAGACTGGGCAGAAGGTTTATATTCCAACAGGACAATGACCCTAAACACACAGCAAGAGTGGCTTATAGACAACTCTGTGAATGTCCTTGAGTGGCCCAGCCACAGCCTGGCCTTGAACCCAATCAAATATTTCTGGAGAAACCTGAAAATGTGCATCTGCCCCCATCCAACCAGAGCTTGAGAGGTGAACAGGTGAGGTGAAGAATGGCAGATAATTGCCAAATGCTGATGAGCAAAGCTTGTCGCATCAAACAAAAAAAAGACTTGAGGCTATAAAGGTGCTTCAGCTAAGTACTGAGTTAAGGGTTTGAATACTTATGCAACATATTTCAGATTTTTTATTTTTTATAAATTTACAAAGTTGTGACAGTTCTGTTTTTGCTTTGCCATTATGGTGTATGGAGTGTAGATTGATGTGAAAAAAAAAAAAAAAAGTAATTTAATGCAGTTTAACATAAAGCTGCAACATAACAAAACGTGAAAAAAATGAAGGGGTTTGAATACTTCTGCAAGGCACTGTATCTTGAGTACCAAATTTCTAAAGGATCATGTGACACTGAAGTCTGGAATAATAGCTGCTGTAAATTCAGTTCTGCATAACAGGAATAAATTACATTTGAAAATAGAATCAAATAGATAAGTTATTTTAAATAGTAATAATATTTCACAGTATTAGTTTTTACTGTATTTCTTATCAAATAAATGCAGCCTTGGTGAGCATAAGAGACTTCTTTCAAAAACATGAAAAATGTGTGTGTACGTATATATGTGTATGTATAATATATAATGCAATATAATATATATATACAGTATATTATCTGGAATTTATTTCAAAGTGGGCATTCCTTACAGTAAAGATGTGTTGTTTTGTAGATTGAGTTTGTTGATCTGATCATTTCTTTAGTTACGTTTCTTTATTTCTGTAGGTTTGATGAGATCCTGGAGGCTAGCGATGGTATCATGGTTGCCCGTGGAGATCTGGGTATTGAGATCCCAACTGAGAAGGTGTTCCTGGCTCAGAAGATGATGATTGGTCGCTGTAACAGGATTGGCAAACCAATCATCTGCGCCACACAGGTTAGGACAGACGGCATGCAGAAGTGAGTTAACCGACTCAGTTCAGCCAGTACGAACTAACTGTCTCTTTGATTGACAGATGCTGGAGAGCATGATCAAGAAGCCCCGCCCCACCCGAGCCGAGAGCAGCGACGTGGCCAATGCCGTGCTCGACGGTGCCGACTGTATCATGCTGAGCGGAGAGACCGCAAAGGGTGAATACCCTCTAGAGTCTGTGCGCACACAGCACCAGGTACCATCAAGAGCGCCACCTTCTGGCTTTACCTGACTGGTGCCTGATAAGTGCGCTTATGCTAATATGTTAATAATATACTGTATGTTTAGCTTACTAAGCAGAGCATTCAAGTAATCCAACCATAAACCTCTTAACTCCAAAACCACATCTAGCAAAACTAAACACTATCTAAATGGTAATGCTATTGCTGTAACTGTACATGTGCAATTAACTGTAACCCTTGTGAAAAAGAAGTACACTTTAGCATACATTTATTATGGAAATAATACACTTTCAAATAATATACTCAAAAATTAATAATATACAGATTTGGAGATATTTATCATTACATCACTTGCTCACCTTACATGTATCCTCTGCAGTGAATGGGTGGCATCAGAATTAGGGCCAGTTTTACTAACAGTTTGCGCCAACGCAAACCATCTTTTGGCATTAAAATAGTACTGTCAGGATTTACTAAAGACATGCAGTGACGAATTAGCGCTGAAAAGGTGTGGACACAGTTATTTTTGCACCTGACATTATTGAATATGCATTTGTAAGAGTTTCCCTTTCAGAGGCAAAATTTATGGGAGGAGAGTATTCAAATGAATCACGCAACGAGATTTACTAACGTTCGCGCTCGTCAAATTACTGCACCATTATTTAACGCCCCAAAAAAACCATGTCTTAAACTATTTTGCGTTTGAAATGGCTGCAATTATTGTTGCTTGGAGAAAGCACCGCAGAGAACAGAGAGCATGTGGTAGAAGGGATTTTTTCCACACGTATTTATTTGAAATGCAAGAAAAACATGAAAATATAGTTTGCCAAGCCATGTTATTTTTAACTTGCTTAAGGAAATAAAAGACGACTTGGAACCCTCATCCAGGAGTCACGCAATACCAGGTCTATCAAAACTTCTTGCAACCCTTCATTTGGCCTCCAGTTCTTTTCAACGTACAGTGGCTTCTTTATTACTTTATTCTTTATTTGTGACAACTGTAATTTGCACTGCGCTTGTCGATATGTAAATGAGATGTTGCGTCTGTTCTATAATTTGTTCTATAATTTGCATGTTGTTAATAAATCACCCGCAGAAATTTCCAGGCCCATCAGCATTGTTTTGGAATTGTGCTCTTGTGCTAATTTGCCCAGTTTAGTAAAACTGGCCCATAGAGTCCAGACAGCTGAAAGAAACGTCAAAATAATCCACAAATAAACCACATGACTTCAGCCAATTAAAGTCTTGTGAACTGAAAGGTTGTCCAAATCCATCATTAATGCATTTTTAAATTTCAAACCTTTTAGCTAAAAGAATCCTCCATCCATAATATTGCTTTCTCCAGTGAAAAGTCGTCTCGTCTGAATCAGAAGAGAAATATGCACAGATCAAGCAGTGTTTACAAGCCAAAACTGTTCTAAACAAATATATCTGTGAATTTTGATGTGAGAAAACAACAGGGGATGGACTTTTTCACTGAAGGAAGTGTGATTATGGATTATGGACTGGTATTTTGGCCAGAAACAATGGTTTAAATGAAATGCCCTAATGATGGATTTGTTTGATTAATTGATGGACTGGAGTGGTGTGGATTACTTGTGGATTGTTGTAATGTTTTTATCAGCTGTTTGGACTCTCATTCTGACAGCACCCATTCACTGCAGAGGATCTATTGTTGAGCAAGTGATGCTAAATTTCTCCAAAGCTGTTCCAATGAAGAACTCACACTCATCTACATCTTGGATGGCCTGAGGGTGAGTACATTTTCAACCAATTTTAATTTTTAGGTGTACAATTCCTTTTTTACAAGGGTATGTTAGCCTTGCAAGTTCTTCGTGCTTTGACATGCTTGTTTCTGTGCCATCTGTAATTAAGATTACCCGTTGAGCTGGAGTTGCGACGATTTCTCACATGCTTTTGAGGAAATGCAGCACTTCTTCTCTCACTGCCAAAGGTTTCTTATCAAATTTATCAGCAAAGGTTTTTTATCATTGTCAAACTGAATAGAGCGCCATCAGAATAAGTGCTCTGGTGGTACCAGGATACCAATGATAGTATCAGATGGTAATACTGTGATATATACAATAATAAGGGTCTTGTCTCCTCATTTGTGTCATTTCTTCATGTTGCATCAGATTGCCCGTGAAGCCGAGGCCGCTATGTTCCACAGGCAGTTATTTGAAGAGCTTCGCCGTACCACCCATCTGACACGTGACCCCACTGAGTCCGTGGCCATTGGTGCAGTGGAAGCCTCCTTCAAGTGCTGTGCCAGTGCCATCATTGTGCTCACCAAGACTGGCAGGTCAGAGACGCTCTCAGTAACCCTAAAGGCTTACAGTGGCATTCACACACACACGGTTCTAATATTAGGTACAGTGACCTCGACTCAGTGTCACTGCATGCATTGTAAGACGCACATCTTCTTATGCCAGTTTAGAAGATATTTAACACTTAATTTTATCATTTGTGTAGGGTTAGTTTACTCGCAGTCTCTCTTTCATTCTCATGAATTATCCGTTTTGCCCTGTGGCTGATCAAAATGCATCTCATTGCGCCGAGTGAGACAGTCTGACCTTTGCAGGCCTGAACCTTGACATTTCATAGACTAATTTAAACTCCTTATTCACTTGTCCCACAGTAGGTTGCAAAGAGGCAAAAGTGTACGCTCACTGGGACTTGTATGCAGGAGTACGTTTTTTCGGCTGACTCCAACCAGAACAGATATAAATTCAAGCCAGCATTTGCATTTGATCTATTTCTTGCATGTATGTCTGGAATACTTGGTTCTGATTGGTCAACTGCATCATTATATTGTCAGTCTCACATTATATATTTTTATTACATAAATATACATTTTTACATATTTACAATATACATTTACATATTTCTTTTTTTCTTTACTTTGTCTGTTTTCAAAATTATGCTCTGTAATGTTTTAGATATTTAAATAAAATTAAAGTAAACTATTATTGATATAAAGTTTTAAAATACATGTATATTTATAATATTTAATATTGTGTGTGTGTATACATTGTGTAAAATATGAATATAACATTAATTAGAATATTCTGCTTATTATCTAATAATATTTTCTAACAATAATAATAATACAAATTAAATATATATTTTATAAAGTGTTACATATTAAACTATTGAAATACATGCTTCATGAAAACAATAAGCCACAGTCATGTTCTGCTAGCAATATAAATAAATAAATAAATAAAGGCATCTTTTTCTATGACTGAAGGTGAGTATCACTGATACCAATATTACTAATGTCTCTAGGAAACTGTTCTTTTTTTCCTAATATTTAACCATTGACTACCCATTCAACATTACAAGATCTATCAATTCTAACATTTATTAGACCTTAAAAAATAACAACTTGTAATTTAAGTGAACTTAAAACAGTCTTCATATAAACCCATTATAATAAATGTCCTATTTACCTGTGCCCTTCAGCAAGTAGGAAATATACAGAAATTGAATAAAGTTATCAAACACTAAATTCTAAAATAAATATAGATGAATCCTTAAAGCTACAAAAGTTATAGATTTTCTCTTTTTTATTGTGGTTGCTGGTTCTTTTTTTATTATTGTGGTTGCTTTTAAATATATATTTTATAATATGTTACATATTAAACTATTAAAATACCTTCTTCATGAAAACAATAAAACAGTCATGTTCTATTAGCAGTGGAAATCTCAGGTAACATTAATGCTCATCTTATCCATGACTAATTATAATTATTCATATTAATAATATTATTATTATTATTAAGAATCAATTAACTATTATTATTATTATCATTTCTATAATAATTCTGTGTTAATATTTTGTGTCAAACTATAATAATTCTGTCTCAGTAATTTGTGTCAACCTGTCTTTGTCTCCTCAGGTCTGCCCAGCTGCTGTCCAGATACAGGCCACGTGCTCCTATCATGGCTGTGACCCGTAACGGCCAGACAGCCCGACAGCTGCACCTGTATCGCGGCATCATCCCCATCCTCTACACCAAGCCTGCTAATGATGTATGGGCTGAGGATGTGGATCTACGTGTCAGCTTCGCCCTGGAGATCGGTAATGAAAAATCTAGAGAAATCTAGCACTTCATTTGGTCTGACACTAACAGATGCACATTGATTTAGTTAAAGTCATTAACAGAGCAGGTTACGGTTTAAAGGGATGCTGGTGGCAGCTACAGAAAACCACTTGATTGCTTTACTTGGTCATTTTCATAAAAATAGTAAATAGCCAATAATCAGTAGTTTACAGTAGTTGTGCATGCTTATAATAAACAGAACGTTGGTTTAGACGCTAATACAGTTGTCTTTATAGTTATTATTTTGGGTGTGAACGGGCCTTTAATCCTGGGACACACCAAGCCGATGGTCGGCCGTCAGCCAACGCCGGGCCGTCAGCGAGTGTTCATTGGGCTAGTTTGTTTGGTTTAGTTAGTTTGTTGTTCCACTCGTCGGCGGTAGTTTGCCCGATTCAACATGTTGATCTTACCCAAGCATTCCAATAAGCGAATGTTTTCATAATAACATGAGCCGCTTAAAATTATGAAAGTTATCAACGTTACTGATATTCAAAATGGTAAGCTTTGTTTTGGTTTCTCCGTTTGAATGATGAATATTTACTATTGATAGCTGCTGATATAGACAGCTAACTCCTCTCACGCAGGCGCAGAACGCACGTGTTTAGTTTGCAGTCGGCTGAAGTCTGTGCGGTGTTCACTTGCAGCTTTTTTGTCTGATGCGAGGCGACAACACCATCGGTTTCGTCGCCGCTAGTTCTTCGAAGTCGACTTGGTGTGTTCTGGCCTTTAAGGATTATTCATGCCAAGGATGATAACCACAACTATAAATATAAAGTTTTAATAAACATTCTAATTCTATGTGAATAGCGAAGTCCACACCACAACTATAAAGATAACGAAACAGAGGAATCACTTTCAGAACGTTTTTTCCAGGTGAGGACCAACAAAACTTTGACAGCCAATCAGAATCCACTAACTTTACAACAAAACTGCAGCGTGCGCTAATATAGTTATCATTATTGTTATCTTTATAGTTATCGTTCTTGGTGTGAACAGACTTAAAGCTAAATGCTAACATGTATAAGTCACAAACTGCAATTTAACATCAAGTTAAAGCTAGGGTAAGCGATTTCCGAGAGGCTAGCAATAGCAAGCTAGCTTTGAAAGCATAAGATCTCAACCTCCCTGCAAATCACTCTCCAAAGCCACGCCTCCTCCAAAACACGTGAATGCGTACAGGTTAGATTACCTCATGTCTCATTCAGTGGTGAGAAAACATTAAAGTACAAAGCGCATAATATTACAATAATAACATCTTCCGTTCTCACTTGGTCTGCGATAGCGCAGTGGGCCACGCTGATCATGTCTGCGTGAACAGGGTGCATGGAGGTATGCAAATACAGACGTTGACAGTCAGGTAGAACAGCCTATCATAGCCCTCGGACCGAGGTATATGATTGAACGAATATTTTATGGTCCTACGCCTTCCACAGACGGTATAAATACATATAAATGCATTTAGACTTTCAACCAGTTTAGCCTTTAATATAAAACATGGGTTTAGACATGATGTTTGACACTCATATATCAGACACTAAAACCATTTACCTTTGTACTTGAGTTCTTATTTACATCCTCCATTTTGATTTTCAGGCAAAGTGCGGAAGTACTTCAAGTCTGGCGACGTTATCATCGTTATCACAGGCTGGCGTCCGGGATCTGGCTACACCAACACCATGCGCATTGTTGTGGTGCCTTGAGCTCAACCTCATGAACTGTGCCCCCCAGCCCCCAGTATGTTTTCACATGCAAACATTTTGTCAGCTGTTCAGCCTCCAATGAAGATATTCAAGTCCCAAAAAAAGACCTGTGGTGTTGCTCACATGCTTAAACTCCCAACAATCCCTCTTCATCCAACTGGAAAATTATTTTAATTAGCACTGTACTGTATGTGTTTACAGAGACCTTTTTGTATCCTGAGATATTGTGGAATTCCATTATTTTTCCCTGTATGTTTTGTTCTTTGTTGTTGTTGTTTTTTTTTGTTGCAAACGATTAAACGGCATATCGTTTTGTTCACCGTTTGTGTTCCTATGCTGTCCAAGGCAATACCACAATAACGCCACCCCGTGGACTATATGGAAAATACAGAAACTAATTTAGGTCAGTCCAATCATGTCATTTCTCTTTCCTAAAAAGCATCTGATGCTAAAGAATATCGAATAATTTTAGAGAAATTGTATTGAATGTGTGCTACGTGCTTAGCGACACACACATTTAATAGCATGGATTAGAAAGCTCTGATTTGCTTATCAAGGTCTGTACTCAAGTAGCTGTAATATTCAAAATTACCCCTTGAGAGCATAAGGAGGATAATTTAATAATAATAAGTTGAGGCTTAAACTGACCACTAGGGGTCAGTGTGTAATTAACGATTCCAAGGCATTGTATTGGACGTTATTAAAAACCAAAGGGCAAACGTTCATAATTTAATCATTTTATTTATTTAATTAATTCATTTTGATAGCAAAAGTACACAATGAAAGTACCCTTAATATTCCTCCGGGAGGAGGGTACTGGAAAAAAACAAAACAAAAAAAACAGCACAGACCTAAATAAAAACTTCTCATCTTCTGTGCTGGAGCCGTTCGGATGCAGAGTGAGTCAGCAAGTCCTGAAGCGCAATTAAAATTCATAACATACTGGGTAACTTTTCAAAGTTTCACAAGGGCCGACAATAAGTGGAAACTTCAGAGCATCAGGTTTCATCCCAGACTAGGGATCCATTTGGCATTAATATAACGGGATCACGCTGTAATTAGCAGGGCTTGCAGTCTGGGTGTACCTTGGCTGCATTGTCAGAGTGACAGGGATCAGCTGGTCAATTTGTATTCAAATAAGGTGAGGCTTAGCCAGGCTTTGATTCGCCAGCAGGGCTCGCTGACATCAAGCCGTGGAATTCTTACGAAGCATCAGCTCCAGTGCGGAGACAAAGTATAATAGTTTCCATAAACACCATTTCAGCCTTTGGTGTGTTCTGTCAGCACTCCTTCACAAGCCATCTCTGCTTGGTTCCACCACAGGAAGGAGAATACTTCTCTGGTGAGCGCTAGATTTGAGGGAAACATGCAGATTAGATGCTCTGTTTCGCGATGAGACTGACAGGGGTTAAACAGTCCAGTTTGGTGGGGGATGGATGGAGAGCAGGACAGTGATCCACTGCTGTCTCAGGGAAGAGAACGATGTTATCTCAGTTCCCCACTGGAGCTACATCAAGTGTCAGAAGCGCTGGAATCAAGGCTCAATAACCGGGAGAACAGTGCATTTGGATTTTCAAGGACGCGACCTTGTGATTCTCTCCTTCTGTGGCAGTGTTGCAGAAGCCATGTGCTCGAGATGATGTATGAATTCTAGAAATGCAAATTAGGGCTGTAAAAAGATTTAACATTTTGATAGAGTCAAAAAAGTTGCATTTAATTTATTAATATTAATAGTCATGAAATATAATGAAAATATATCAATATTCACTTCATTTTAATACAGACGTAAGCGATTTTCTGTGGGTGTGCGAGACTTCTGATTCATTAGCCGCTAAACAACTCGAAGAATAACTAAATAAAACCATTTGTGCTGCAAACCAATATCTGAAATAAATGTAGCTTGGACGCCATGCACATTCAGTTTAAAATTGTCCACGCCTGCACGCACATTAGAGAAATAGTTAATCCAAAATGAAAATTTGCTGAAAATTTACTCACCCTGAGGCCATCCTTGATGTAGATTAGTGTCTTTGTAGGAACAGATTTGTAGAAATTTAGCTTTACATCACTTGCTCACCAATGGATCTTCTGCAGTCGTCAGAATGAGAGTCCAAACAGCTGATAAAAAACAATACAATATTCCACAAGCAGATGACTCCAAATAAAAGGCGTTTTCACCTTCAAATATATCCTCTATTTATATAATGGCTTTCTCCAGTGGAAAAAGTTGTCTTGTCTGAATCAGGAGAGAAATATGCAGAAATCAACCACACACTTAGTGAAAACAGTCCAAACTAGCTCTAAAAAGTTAAAATGCAACAAACACCAGATATTAATTGATGTACTAGGATCATATTATAGATCATTTGTGGATTACTGTAATGTTTTTATCAGCGATTTGAACGCTCATGCTGACGGCACCCATTCACTGCAGAGGATCCATTGATGAACAAGATGTAACGCTAAATTTCTTCAAATCTGTCCCTATGAAAAAATAAACTTGTCAACATCTTGGATGGCTTAAGGGTGAGTTAATTTTCAGCACAGTTTCATTTTTGGCTAGTGTTTGTTGTAATTAATATTAGTAAAAAAAAATAATAATGTGGTAACAACACTTTTATAAATGTAATAAAATATGGAGAGGACTGCTACTCAAGATGCTACGCAGTCAGGAAGAGAGAAAGAGAAATAAAGGACATAACAGACTTAACAAAGAAAAACAATAAAATTTAATTTCTTTTACAATTATTTATCGATTAACATAGTTCAAATGAAATATCATTTAGCTATACTCATGAATATTCGTACATACATGATTATTAAGTATTCATGATGAACATTATATTCTGTAATATTTTGAATCTGAAGCATGTTAGTCATATTACATATTGTTACCATAATTATTTTTATTATAATCATGATACAGTGAAACACTGACCAAATATGGCAAGTCTGGTCATCTTCCAACTCAAAAAAATAAATAATAACTGACGGCAGTTGTTCATATTCCATGTGAAAATATTGCACTAATATGTCTATGAGTTCTGAAGGGGAAATATTCCAGGAAGAAGCTGGTTAGGATGGAAGAACAACTTTTCTTTTTTCTTTTTTTTGATGAACTGAAAGTGCACTGTAGACTGATACATAATGACATAACTTGTCCATCATGGATATACCATATGGCTTAACCATTTTGCCATACAGTGACCATAAATCCAAAAATTTTGGTTATTACAAGTCTTGACAACCAAAAGGAATGTACAACCTTTATGAACACATAGACCACCTATACTTTGCGGTAATTGTGTTGATGGGGTTAAAAATGCTACTGTATAACAATCATTAATGATACCTCACTTTGGTTATGATAAATAATAAATGCACAGAATATTTAAAAAAATGCTACAACACAAATGCACAGCAATACACGCATACACACACTCGTTCCTGAAAAGAGAAATATTACAGTGTAATGTATTGTGTGCTCAGTAATACTAACAAAAAGCTCTTTGATGCTTTAATATTTAACTCATTAATATTCAGCATCACATATACCACTCTCATTTGCATTTTGCCTTGCAATTTTATCCGACTTTAGTGCAGGGAATGATGTTAACTTGGAAAAAATCAGGGTCTGAAAATTAAAATAATGATATGATAATCAAATGCATTTTGGAAGAATGGAAGAGAATTGAGAGCGGAAGGACCGAGTGATGCATAATGACAGTATCTGCAGACTGATGATGACAGTATATAGATTAAATTATGAATATATAGATTAACAAAACAAACACGTACACAATAAATAGATATATACATAGACATGTATTATAAAATCATATAAATTATACAATATATAATAACCTGGGACAAAGCAGGGAATTTTCATGATCCACCTGTGTAAGCTTTGCTCAAAAGGAAGGTCACTTAGAAAAATACTATTCCTCCTTTTACCACCAGCCACATATGCCATATCATAGCAGGTGCTAGGCTAACTATTGTGTTAGCAGAGTTGTTTTTGTTATTTTTGTCTGCTGTACCTCTGCTGAAATACATTTTAAATGGTTAAAAATGTTTAATTTCACAGGTATGAAATATAATACATACTAACCAAAACATGTATTGCACAACCAGAAAGCATATATAACCTCATGCAAATTGTGGGGTATAGGCTTACTGCATTACACAAAATGAGCATTTGAACAGATGCAAAACAGAAATGAAACATACAAACCCAAATTCAAACATGACTTTGTAATTACAGGTATTAACTCATAAGCTTTGGTAACTGCAGTGGGCTTTTTTTTTATAACTGCGTCATATTAGTAGTGTCGTAGCCATTGTCACAATCACCCAGTATCTTTTGTTTAATAGGAAGAAAGCTGCAATTTACAGTTCAACCTCTGTGCATGTACAAAAACCAAGCATACAATTTTATTGCTTAAGTACTGCACAAGTTCACATACAAAGCACATACAAAATGATTGCAAAACATTCTTAATATTCTCAGTTCTGTTGTGGAAGTTAGGGTGTCGTTCCCTGGTGTCCAGACACTAAGGCAGTATTGTTACAAAAAGGAAAGGCCATAGATACTGAGCAGTACCTCTTCCTCAGCAAGGAGGTATGTATGGGGTCAAGGTCTAGCGGAAAGATCATACTAGGTATAGATAATTAGGATGTTGAGGGCTAGGTTTGCTTGTGCATGTGTGAACGTTTCTGTGCACCTGTGTGTGTATATATCTGTGCCACCTGCCCGGAGAGACCTGTTCGGTGTGTTCTTTCACAGTGACAGATGATGCCCGACTGATGAAGTGCGACGAATGTAGCTTTGCTTCCCTGACCCAGCATAATTCCCTCCTTTAAAAACAGCACACTATTATAACGACAATAGCAATCGCTCGCGCACACACACACACACGCAGTCACAAACATACGTATGTCCTTTAGAATTATTACTTTGAAGTAACTTTTGTTTTTTTGTTAAGATTTTTTTTGGAAGTCATAATTTGCATATCCCTATACAGTCTTATCATCAGACAATAATATTGCAAAAATTACTGACAAAACTTGGAAGACAAATTTAAGTCACACCTTCATTCTTCGGTCAGTTTTGTTAGTCCATTCCTTCTTTTGGCATAACAAATAGGGAAGTCACTGGACCGATAGAAATCCAAGTAGATGAACACACACCCTCCTTCTTTGGTGAGAAATGTCAGTGTCTTTGACGTATTAAAAAATGTTGCTCACTCATCGTAGGAGGGTGCAGTCCATTCTCACAAGTTTGATGGGAGTTTGGGGTGCAAGCTTGGAGTCCCAGGGGTGGACCTGTCACTAGATCCACGGGCTGGTGACCCACCTGAGGACCCAGTCTGAGTTATGGACAATTTGGAAGTTTGTCTAGATAGGACAACGTGACCAGGTATTGAGCTAAATGGTTTCATATGGGGAGGGGGCGACGGGAGCGGCGAGTAACCTGAAGCAGGTCCTCTATGATGGGATAAGTCCGGTGGTTGTGGTCCTCTTCCGACCGGCTTGGACTTGTCATGTGGTCCTGGTGTGGGGAGAGACATGGAAATGGTGCTTAAGTCTTGGGAAGGTAGGTCCACTAGAGATCCGCCCCTTTCTCTTGGTTGGGGTGGTGGCAGGAAGAGTGTCTGAGGGGTTAGGAGTGAGCTTTGGGATCCAGAGATGCTAGCAGGGTGGCTGTGCACGGACATCCTCATCTTCTCCACTGTAGGGCTCTGGCATGTTGGGCTCCAGGCTGAAGGTGTGCTACAAGGGGATGCATTTCCGGACCCATATTGTGCAAGGGAAGCAAGAGCAGATGGTTCTTGGGAAAGCTGGGAAAGTACATCCGGCTGTAGATCAATCGGAGCGTGTTGAGACGGGACACTTGTTGGACTCGGGACTTGTTCAATAATGCTCCTGGAGCGGACAGGGGACTCTGTTATAGGAGACTGAGAGGCTGTCTTTGCAACTTTATTCAAATCTTGAATTGGTTTTGTTTGTTGAGGATTTGGCTGAGCTGAATGCAGTTGGGTCAGGATAGGACTTACTGAGTGCGCTATCAAAGGAGTAAGGGTGGACGCAGGGGGAACTGCAAGCTGGACAGCCTCTCTTCCAATTGCTCCTTGTTGGAAGAACCCAGGAAGTGATGCAGCAAAGCCGGGGAAAGAGGTGTGAGGAAGTTGCGGTTGGGAATGAAGTTGGGCAATACTGAAGTCTTTGGACCCATGGGAAGCAAGGGGTCTATGGGGGTAGAAGGAAGATTCTGTGATGTTGGAGGTGGTGGTGGTGACTGTTGTTGTGATGGTGGATGGCAGAGAGCTGGAGGACGGTGGCGGAGGTGTGGAGGTAGATGATCTCTCGGTCCTGAGTGTGTCCAGAATTGGGGTCTCTATACAAGAGCTGAACTGCGAACTAGTTGAAGAGGAGCCACCAAATGCAGCAGCACCCGAAAGTGCAGTTGGGAACCTTTTTACATACCCTGGCTGGTCTTTCAGCGAGCCAAGCAGTGGGACAGGGGGTCGGAAGAGGGTATGGGGCAAATGGGGGTGGCGAGTTAGGGCAATGGCGACTGAAGTAGTGGCTGCGGCAGCTTGTAGAGGAGCCTGAATAAGCGGTGCCCAGATGACGGGGGTATGGGAAGATGGAGTCGCTGCTGGGTGAGGAGCTGGAGGAGATGTCTGCATGAGGTGGGCACAATGGGCCATATCCCTGTCATGCTGTACAATCTGCTGGATGATCTCATTTTCTTGGTAGTTCAGAACTCCGGAATTGAGATCCCGTTGGACCTTGTGCTGAAGTACAGAGTTTTGCTTTCCTGTGAGGACATAAAGGAAGACAGAAATGCATGGATAACAAACTCAAGAATATATTTTGATTTAAACTTGTAGACATGTCAAAATGTAGGGCTGGGAACCCCTTAGGATTCCTGGAAAATTTCCTAAGCACAAAATGTACCATGGGCGGTACGTTGGAACACTAACAGGTTTTTAATAAGGAATGGTTCCTTTGAACGGTCAATTCAACAGCTAATCCATGCAAATTTCCATTTATCATAGTAAAGTGTAAATCCCAAGTTCAAATGATGCTGTTAAACAAATATTACTTAAATTATTAAAATAATAACCTTGCATGCCTTATCAACATGAAATCAAAACTGACCAAATTTACTGTCTTATTGTTAACTATATATCTGTGCATCCTGCTTCGCCTTTTGACTTTGCGCCTTCTGACATTCACGAGAGAGTGGCGTTCCAGCGGATGATGTAGGACGTAAGCGTAGCGTAAGCTCCGGTGAGAATATGCTAGACTCGCGAGAATCAAGTTTTGTTTACAGCAAAGGAAAACCAGTCTCCTCTTGGCTTATATTAAAATCCTCTGACATTTTTCTTTACAAATCCTGGTTTTGTACTTCTAATTCGTGACTGGTGTTTTGTTTTGCTCTCTCATCCACGTTCGTCACTTCTTACACTACACATACATCCTACATCATCCGGTGAACACCACTCTCTCATGAACGCGCAAACGACGGTTAGCGGAAGCTAGAGATTATGGTTTATAAAGTTTAAATATGGATATTTTTCTTACACAAACACATCAATTCACTTTAGAAGGCCTTTAGTAACCCCCTGGAGCCATGTGGAGCACTTTTTATGATGGATGGACGCACTTTATTTTGCTTCAAAATCTCGACCCACATTCACTGCCATTATAAAGCTTGGAAGAGCCAGGACATTTTTTAATATAACTCCAATTGTATTCTTCTGAAAGAAGAAAGTCATATACACCTAGGATGACTTGAGGATGAGTAAATCATGGGGTAATTTTCATTTTTGGGTGAACTATCCCTTCAAACCACAGGGTTTGTTTGATAAAAGTTCACCAATAGACAATTTTCTCGTTAAATATACCCATAATCACATTATGGAAGTAAAAAGAGTTGCAAACTGCAATTCATGTTGATTTCAAATGAAAAAAATAGAATAAAAGCAAGCGACAAGATGTGACCGCTTATTAAACTCTCCACTCTTCAAGGACATCTCAGAGCAGCTGTGAAAAACATAGCCCTATTGAACTGACAGATCTCACCTATGCGGTCAAGCCGATCAAGGGCCACGGTCTCAAAGGCGCGTCGCATCATGGGGTACTCCTCCAACACCTCGTTGAAATGGTCCACAGAGAGCGAGTACAGACGACAGTATGTGTCTGCTCTTACGCTGGCTGTTCTTCTGCCTCGAGTCAGCAAACAGATCTCTGTGGATGTTTTGCAACATGAGCAAATTGAAAGCCACATGGGAAGAACATGTATCCTGCTCTTTTTGTAAGAGCAACCGTGCAGAAAGAACATGAACAATTTTACAAGTATATATGTTCATTTATGTATATAAATAATACAATGAAGAGTAAATAAATGAATGTATGAATGGGTATACCCTAGTGTCCAGCCCCTAACTGAGCATTAAACATAAATGTTTCTTCGTCCTAAATTTAGAGCACTCCAGCACTATTAATATGTGCATAAAGTCACAATAGTGGGAGCCATGAATTAAATATACTTGCTGTAAATGCAGTGCCTCAGACTTTATATACTTTGAGGCTGCTTTTTTGAATGGCCTTTTTTAATCTGTAGCCAGAGCATTAAAATACCATTTTGACAGCTTAAAGTTGTACTCAGCCATCATCTGTCCAGTCAGATCACAGAGTAAAAGCTCTATCTCAAATGCAGAGGAAATTTCTAAGCGACAGACAAGCAGGAGCTTTGAGGAGAGGACACAGGGGACTGTCAACACTAATGTGGTAATTGGGTGTTCCCAGTCAGTATCTCGCCTTCACACCTAAGAAATACAGTTTTACTGTTTTCCCAAAAGTTCACTGACTAGTTCATATCATTTTTAAAAGCTAAAGAGGTGTATTTGCTTGATTATCTGTACAACTTTATGGAAATTGTACAGTTAAACCTGCACAAAGCTTCAACACTGAATTGCACAAACTAGATCAGTTTTTTCTTGTTTTAAGCATAAATGTCTCACAACAAGCAATGACAATTACTTGTTAGTAAACCTAATTTATAATATATTCTGATCAAAACTGATTTGAATTATGATTGGATAATACATGTAACGTGCTCAGGTTCATTTTGGCAATCAGGCTATCACAGAAACAAAGTTTTACTGCTCAAGACAGCTATTTCATTGATTGGGTAGGTAGTTAGATCATTTATTTAAAGGAATAGTTCACCCAAAAATGAAAATTCTGTCATTAATTACTCACCCTCATGTCGTTCCAAACCTGTAAGACCTCTGTTCATCTTCTGACCCTGCATAGACAGCAACGCAACTACCACATTCAAGGCCCAGAAAGGTAGTAAGGACATTGTTAAAATTGTCCATGTGACATCAGTGGTTCAACCTTAATTTTACGAAGCTACAAGAATACCTTTTGTGTGCACAGAAGACAAAAATAACAACTTTATTCAACAATTTTTTCTCTTCCATGTCAGTCTCCGTCAGAACACCGGCTCCTGTGTCAGCAGCAACACACACACACATGCATCATGGTATTCTTGTGAACGCGTGTCAAAGACTGACACGGAAGAGAAGAAATTGTTGAATAAAGTCATTATTTTTGTTTTCTCTGCGCACAAAAAGTATTCCTGTAGCGGAATTACGGTTTAACCACTGATGTCACATGGAATATTTTAACCATGTCCTTACTACCATTCTGGGCCTTCAACATGGTAGTCGCGTTGCGTCAGAAAGCTCTTGGATTTCATCAAAAATATCTTAATTTGTGAACGACATGAGGATGAGTAATTATTGACAGAATTTTTGGGTGAACTATCACTTTAAGTGTTGTATTCCAATTATAGTAGCTTATAGTGCTTTCAAAATTAAATATATTTTTAATGCTTGCATGTGTGCAGCTGATATTTATGATGGGTATTGAAAAATAAGAATACTATGGGGATAAACAAGGTCCTTTTGGACCTTCAAGAACCTGAAAGATAAAGTGGTATTGTTTGGGAAAGAGAGAGGGGTAGAGGAGGCTGTACAGATTATTCTCATTCTATTTTTCTCTCTGTCTAGTCGTCATGGCCAGAGTCATAAAGAACATGCTGGTAAGAACCACTCCATCAGAGCACACACACTCACTAGCACACATCCTGAGGTGGAAAGGGGGGAGAAGGGTGGCGTGAGGGTCGGGGAAGATGGAGAAATACAAATAAAGAATCAATGACATGGTGCATAAAAATGCAAAGAAAACATGGTTTTGAACACATTACCACAGCAATTCCAAAGTTTTTAACTCTATTATGAGGCTTTCCATTGCTATTCTTTCATATACCATTAAATATGAATCTCATATTCATATTTCATGGTGTATAAAAGTATAGCAATCATATAGTGCCATGAGATATCTGCTGTGATTTCCTTCTTAATTGATTATTTGACTGACAGACTGCCAACATATACAAATTTCTAAAAATATAGTAAGTAAATAAATAAATTACATACACTACCGTTCAAAAGTTTTTTTCTTATGTTTTTGAAAGAAGTCTCTTATGCTCACCAAGCTCTGCATTTACTTGATCAACAATTTACAGCAAAAACTGTAATATTGTGAAATATTATTATAATTAAAAAATTAAGATATAATTTAAAATTTAATTTATTTATCATTACTCCAGTCTTCAGTGTCACATGATCCTTCAGTAATCATTCTAATATGCTGATTTGCTGCTCAAGATACATTTTTTATTACTATCAATGTTGAAAACACTTCTGCTCCTTAACATTTTTGTGGAAACTGTGAAACATTTTTTCAAGATTCTCTGATGAATAGAAAGTTCAGAAGAAGAGCAAGAACAGCATTTATTTGAAATATAAATGACTGTCTTTGCTGTAAATTTTGATCAATTTAATGCACCCTTTCTTCTTTAAAAATAAATCCTACTGACCTCAAATTTTGAATGGTATTATATATAATTTTGTGCTCTGTTTCTATTTTTCATTAACGGTAGGCAGTATACAGCATATACTTTGCAGTGTGTAGTAATAGTATTGCATTCTCAACTTAACCAGATCGACAAGAGAAAGAACAGATGACATATGGGGACTGGCTGAGCTCAGTACTAGGCCAGAATCCAGCCTGCTCCTCCTTTCTGCACTTTCACACAGGGTTTATGGGAAAAGAGATTATGAGCGGCTTGTTGAACATGTAATGACCTCAAACGAGCCTGGGCAGAAGGAAAGGGTTTTTTTGGAAAATATGATGGCTTTTTTTTTTTTCTTGACTAAATCTGCAGCTCACTGATAGCACAAACTACTTAGTTGTGATCCCAGAACCGCACAGGAGACAGTAATAGAGTTTATAATGGCACAGAATGCCAGGAAAGAGGCTAGCCTGCATTCGGAGAGCAGGTGGTGTATAATTTCTTTCAAAATATTTGCATCACCCTCATTTTCTTCAGAAAATGTTGTGTTGATTTGTTTGGTAGCCTCACTATTTGCATACAAGTTAAACTATAGTGTGAATAAATTGTATTTTGGCAATTATATAAGGCATTTAACAATGGACAACATATAAATGATGCCTTCATCAATGCCAAAATTAAAAACAGAAAGTGTACAAGAAAAAAAAGTAAATCTATGTGGATATGTACAATGGTAATTGTAATGAGAAAAACTGCAGTGAACAGCCTCTGACGGCAAGGCTCAACTCAAACTGTTATCTTCCCCTCCTTCCTCAATCTTGTGACGGAAATTAATTTCATGAATGGTTAACTTATGCTGGGTGAGGAATTTCCCCAGGCTCCAAAAGCATGGCCATTCACTGATTTGTTTCCCTGGGAGAACCAGCCGATAACAGTGAAGAACATGGCGGTACCAGCCTGAACATTAAACACATAAAACCTCTCTAATAAAAACACAAACTTATTTGCTGCAACTTAAATGCCAATTCATCCACATTAGGTTCTATAAGAAAGTGCTTTATACTAAGCAACATTTCAAAACTATCATCATAAAAGGGTCAAGAATCAAGTTGAAAGTTGCATCAGAATCAATGATAACTGTTTTCTTACCTCCAAAATAAGACCCGTCCGAGATCTTTGTCTCTTTGCTGCCCTTCGTCAGAACAGTTAGTACCCCATGTTGGATGAAATACATCTTCTTGCCGACGGTCCCCTCTCTGATAATGTAATCTCCCGGCTGGAACACCTCGAAACGTAACTTGGTGAGCATGGAGGTCACGAAGTTGGGATCCGCGTTGGCGAACAACGGCATGGTGGCCACAAGTTTTCGACAGTTAAAACTGATGATTTCCTGTAAATGCAAAATATCAAAGTAAGTGGATAGAACTGTTCAGTACTGGAATACAAACTGCACAATGAAAGTATACACTAACTGGCTTATGTTACTACTAACCTCTCTGAGTGGTTCATTCAGTTCTCCCAGAATGCTCTCCTCGTCGAACATCTTCCCCTGATAGCGATGCTCATAGTAATCATGGATCCTCTGCCGCATGTCTGCAGGAAGTTTGTGGAAGGACATGTACTGCTCCACCTGCTTGTACTGTACAAATGACATATACACTATATTATCAACCTGAATATTACATATTTATCTACATGTTCAGCAACAATAGTAAAAAAAAAAATGTGGACAGAAATGCGAATGAGATTTCTATAATCATTTGAAACCATTTTTTAAATATGAAACCAAACAACATCAAGAAAACAGACAGACAGACAGATGGATAGACTAATTTTCTGACCCTTGTTTGGAAAACAAAACAACAGCAAAGAAAACAAAATAAAAAATGAAAACAAAACAACAACAAACAAAGCAAAATAAAAATATCAAAACACAACAAAATCAAACAAAACAAACACAAAAAAGCAAAGCAAACATAAAAATGACCTAGTTTCCAAATAAAAAATGATGTTCATTATCACAAAAAAACAAACAAACAAAAAAACATTGTTTAAACAGCATCTTTCTAACATCATAATCATTTGCATATGCACAATGGTACAAATATGGTAATTAACTATTCATTATTATAGTATGTCAAACAAAACAGCAAAGAAAGCAAAACAAAAAACAAAAACAATCAAAACAAAACACAACAAAATCAAACAAAACACAAAAAAGCAAAGCAAACATAAAAATGACCTAGTTTCCAAAAAAAAAAGTTTACCACAAAAAAAACAAACAAACAAAAAAAAACCTTCGTTTAAATGGCACCTTTCTAACATCATAATCACGCGCATGTGTATAATGGTACAAATATGGTAATTATCTATTATCATAGTACATGTCAAAGTACTGTGAAACAAAACAAAGCAAAACAAAACACAACAAAAGCAAACAAAACACAAAATTTTGTTCATTATCACATTTTTTTTAACGGCACTTTACTAACATCATAGTCATTTGCATATTCACAATGGTACAAATATGGTAATTATTCATTACCACAGTATATATCAAAGTACTGTGATATTACCATCTGATACCATCACTCTACAATGGTACTGTTTTTTTTTTAAAAGGATCACAATCCAATATTTTTGTACTTGGAACAAAGGAGCTCTTAGTAATCCATTGACTTTTTTAAAGTCTTGTCATGTATGATTTTATGATTAGGTGTGAATAGGCTTTAAACTGTCCGTAGACCCTGAGGTGTGGTGTCTAACTACACAGCTACCGATAAATAAATATTGACTAAATGTCCTGCAAAACAATAGCCAGGTCAGTGTAACTGTCCGGCTCCATATATACGGCAGCCTTCCCAGGCTGTATTTGCAAAGCTCGGCAGTATTTTCACATCAGTGGCCATCTCCTCATTTATCATTGTCTTTCTGTTTGTCCCGCTCTCCAAGCCTGTCTCTTTCACTTCAAGGAAGGACGTACAGTATTGATAGGGTTTATTTTACCCACGATCCCCCTGTACTGTCTCTTTGTTATTTCATTCGTGTCTCTGAAACCGGCAGAGAGCGTCTGCGGCACTGCGCTTCGGCGACGTTACGCCTCTGCTGTCCTTTCTAATAAACTTTGTTCTGTCACTAGCCATTTTGCTTTCTCTCTCCTGCTTCCATGAACTCCTGTCTCGGCTGTCGACGGTAGCCGGTTCCAATGTGCCCTTCACCACATGCTAATGTTCCTGCCATGTCAGCTGTGAACATCTCAGCGGCACAGACTCCTCGGTCTCTCTGAGTGGCTCTTCTATTATCATATTCAAGGGCAGGGGACAAAGCCAGCAGGAAGAGTTCAAACAACAGGAAATAATGTCACGCTATACAGTTAGGTTTCAACCGCGGAGCCTGGCGAGGGTGTGAAGTCGCTCACCGAAATGCCAGCGTAAGGCGAGCATGACTCATGGTGTCGGGAAAAAAAGTGTGTCATTGGAATTCGTCCTTTTTCTGGAAATGGATGCTGGTAATCGCATTGACACTGAGGAGAGTGGTGTGGAAGCCCAAATACAGCAGGTAATGAAATCGGCAGCTAAGTTAACAGGACAAATTGACAACTTCAGACATTTTTATCCCTGTTGAACTCTCCCTAACCGAATCTTCCTCTCTCTCTCCCCTTGTGTTTGTGTCTTCAAAACCCTCTCGAACAGATGTGGAGAGGAACTGTAAATTATGTACTGTGAAACCATAATCAGAACCGTTGGCCTTCATGCATTCAGCTTCCGAGAATCAAAACAAACCCTGCACACAAGCAAAGGCCGCATGGTTTTTAGAGGAAAGAGGAGGAAACCTCACATCAATATGCGCTTCTGTATCAACAATGCAAGTTGCCACGACAACCGCAGTCGGGCTAAATTGACTTGAATCTTTTAACACAGCAGAGGTCAAAGCACTTGTATTTTCTTCTCATAGAAAACGACAACAGTTCAATTACCACTCCAGCACACTTACAGACACGATAAAACCGCGTATTGATCACCGCAGAGGTCAGAAACCTCCACGACTCGCGAACCGCTCAAAACTCACGAACCCTCATCGTTTTCCATTTTTCTCTCCACTCGTCTGCTTGCTACTTCTATTTTTAAACAGGACTTCAAAGGCGTTCTCGGATCTTGGAGTGTGGAAATTTCGTCTTGTGGGAAATCTTTACAATGCTCAACAAAGTGGGCAACGGCAGCTGCCCACCCTCATTAAAATGATCTTTGCCTTAATTGCTGGGTTTTTTACATTTGTATGTATTTTCTACAGCTATAAAAGGAATATAGAAGACAGTTGTAACATTTTAACTACTACTAACCAACCTGCCATCATTTGGTTTAACAAACATTTATATGTTTGAAACTTAAAGGGATAGTTCACACACAAATGAAAATTCTGTCATTAATTACTCACCCTCGTGTTGTTCCAAACCCATAAGGCCTTTGTTCATATTCAGAACACAAATTAAGATATTTCTGATGAAATCTGCCCTTCCCACTGACAGCAACACGACTGACACGTTCAAGGCCCAGAGTGGTAGTAAGGACATCGTTAAAATAATCCATGTGACAAAAGTGGTTCAATTGAAGCTACGAGAATACTTTTTGTGTGCAAAGAAAACAAAAACAATGACTTTATTAAACAATTTGTCTCCTCCGTGTCACCCTGGTGCCATTTATGAGAGTATCACGATGCACACATGTTTTTTGGTCTGAATGTAAATGTTTCTTTGCGCACAAAAGTTTTCTCGTAGCTTCATAAAATTACGGGTGAACCACTGATGTCACATGTATTATTTTAACGATGTCCTTGCAACGTTTCTGGACCTTGATCTTGGTAGAACCCTTGCTGTCTATTGGAGGGTCAGAGAGCTCTCGGATTTCATCAAAAATATCTTAATTTGTGTTGCGAAGATGAACAAAGGTCTTACAGGTTTGGAACAACATGAGAGTGAGTAATTAATGACAGAATTTTCATTTTTGGGTGAACTATCCCTTTAAATGCACCATCAGTATAATATAATATAATATAATATACACTACTTTTAGAACGTTTGGGGTTGGTCGGATATTTTTTAAATAAATGAATACTTTTATTAAGCAAGGTTCATTAAATTGATCAAAAGGGACAGTAAAGACATTTAAATTTGACAAAATTTCTATTTCAAGTAAATGCTGTTCTTTTGAACTTTCTATTCATCAGATTCTGAACAAATTATTATGGTTTCCAAAAAGCAGGACAAATGTTTTTAACAGTGATAATAATAAGAAAAATTATGGGTGCTGTAAATTTAGCTTTTTAGTCTAAGGAATAAATTACATTTTAAAACATTAAAATGGTAATAAGTTATCTGAAATTGTTATATTTCACAATATTACTGTTTCTGCTACATTTCTTTATCAGGAGTACTTAACAAAATCTTATCAACCCCAATTATACTTTATATATATTACATTATATTACTTATATATGTAAACATGTGAACATATACAAATGTAAATTATATAATATTCATGTTATAATTTATACAGTTGGATATTATTTAGCAATATATTATTTAACAATACTAACAATATATAATAAGATTAAATATTATATTCTAAGATAATATTTATAATATATTTACAATTTTTATACTTTTATATTTTCACAATATTATATTTTTATTTCATAACAGCATTACCAACAAATAAAATAGATATGACCTGGGTTCAAAATGCATTAAAATTTCAGCCATCCAAAAATAATTCCTCAAATATTATTTCTCATTTTTTGATGAAAATGCAAAAATTTTACTGAGCAGAGTATGTATTATCATTATCTTATTTATGAGTGAAGAAATTGCCCCAAGCTACCTTGCATTAAATGATTCTGTAATAAAACACAAAACACTTCATTTTACATCGCAATGCATGCGAATATCCACACTTTAGCCTCTCAGACCCAACTGATTTCATCTCCTCCTCTTTTTTTCACTAACCTTCTCCTGGTACTGCCTGCGTGAGGAGTCCAGTGACTGAATGAGGGCAGTGGCGTGGCCGACAAACATGGCATAGCAGGTTGCGCCCACGATCATGCTGAGGATGGTCAGCCACACATCCGTCATGCCCACAGGAGGGTACATGCCATACCCGATACACAGCATGTGGCTCATGGCCTTAAACAGGGCGTAAGAGTACTGCTGACCCCATGTGTCATTCTGTGAGGACAGAGAGAAAGGGAGGGGTGCATGGAAAGAGAAAGCGGGGAAGAGATAAAGAGAAAAACGAACCCAAATTAAAGCATGAATATAATTACGAGCATGAAAGACGGCAATTGTGATAGAGAGCAAAAGAAATAGGAGAGACGGTGAAAGAGGGACAAAACGTGTTGTGAAGGGACAAAGGTACGGACCAATGAGAGCGAGAGGAGAGAAAATAGCCTCGTGAATGACAGAATGTGAGAGAAAGTGTGCGAGAGAGTGTTAGACTGGAAAAAAAAGTGACAGTGTTTCTATATATTTCTGACAGGAGCCGGAGTAAAGGCCAGAGAGAGAGAGAAAGGGAAATATCACATCCTTTAGCAGGAGGGTCATTACGAACGCTGCATGTGCTTTCTTGATATCAGAAGATGGAGGAAAGCAGAAGGTACTGTTTTACAAATGCAAATGAAGCATAGTCATGGACAGTGTTCATCTTTTAGCAAAATGAGTCACTCGGCCTGGCACTTTTGGGCCAAATACTTATCCTGCAGGTCCAGGATATGATGCAGCTGGCCTAATATCAGTTCAAAATATTACTTTTACCAATATCAGTTCAATATGGTTGCCAGTTTCTACCTCAGAGTAAAAAAAAAAGAAAAAGTAATTACGACTTGATATCTCACAATTGTGATGTTGCTTATAGTAACTGACTTTATTTTTTGTAATTATGACCAAGTTCGTTATGACTTTGTATCTTACGATGTGGCTTTCTATCTCACAATTTGACTATTTTTCATTATTGCATGTTTATTTCTCGCACTTGGGACTATTTTTCATAATTACAATCAAGTTTTCACAATCACAACTTGTGGCTTAATAGTGCGTAAATTCACTTTGTATATCTTTGTATAAAACTTTCTATTGCCCATGTTGTGACTTTATATTTCATAATAAGAGTTTTTATCTTGTAATCGCCAACTCGTGTTTCTCATAACTACAACTTTCGTTTTCGTTAGTCCAACTTTGTTTCTCAAAATTGTGAATTTATATTTCACTGTGACTTTATATTGCAAAATCTGACTCTGAAAATATAATTCTGACTTTATATGTCATAATGTGGCTTTTTATCTTTTGTAGTTTGACTTTATATCTTCCAACTGTGTCTTGTGACTTTGTTACTTATAATTGTGACTATATCTCACAATTTGACTTTATATTTCAAAACAGCAGCTATTTATTTTTAACTCTGACTTTATATTTCCCAATTGTGATTTTCTATTTTACAATGTGACTTGCAATTGTGACTTTGTTTCTTGTAATTGCGACTTTTGTTTCTCATATTTCGTATTTCAAAACGTGGCTTTATATCGCAAAATCTGACTTCATGTTATAACGTGGCTTTTTACCATGCAATGTGTCTTTACATCTCTGCTTCTGCTTCTGCCAACTGCAACTTTGTTAATCATAACTCTGACTTTATATCTCGCAATTTGATCTCATAATTGCAACTATTTCTTTCTCTGAATTGCGATTCTATATTCCCTAGTGAAAAATAAATATACATAAATGTATTTGAAAAACGTTTATTTCATGCAAACTATACTGCAAATACATTTCCATATTTATGTACTTAATAAAAAATACTCTGCAATTGTACTTTTGGTATACTAAACTGATATACTTAAATTCTGCTAAATTGGAACAACTAATTTTGTACTTAAAGCATTTTAATTGTGCGGAAGTAGTGCTGAAGTCCAACTAAAGAAATATAAGTATTTGATTGTGCTAAAGTGGAACTATTGCAAGTATACTTCAGGTGCACTTTAAATACCTTGGATTTAAAGACTGATATTATTCAAAGATCATACAATCCTCGTCAATAGTGACATTAAAGCACATTTTAGGCTTAATATTAAGAAATGTGCACTGTGCACAAGTAGTATTCCAAATAAAGTTTTATTGCAATTTTTATATCAGTAAGTCTCAAACAATATGTCAGTAAATATTTTGATAGATTTGAACTATACTTAGTATGAAATAAATGTATTTTAAATATTTTTACTAGGGTTTTACAATGTGACTTGCAATTATGACTTTGTTTCTAGTTATTGCTACTTTCATATCTTGTAATTGCCACTTTATATTTTACAACATGTCTTTATATTGCAAAATCCGACATCTCAAAAAATGTGACCATGGGCGTCGCTAGGCCATTTTTAGGGGGCTATAGCCCCCCCAAAATGACTACTCAGCCCCCCTAAAATTTTGCGATTAGCTCCATAAACTGTACACGATTTCGTGATCGCCTCAGTCCCCTTTAAATTTAATATGAAAGCGGCGGTACACTTCGATCGACTTTCAGTGCTCCCTGTCTTTCAGTGCGTTCTTTTTCAATCATCAGACTGCGGCGGCGCAGAGCGAGAAACAGAGGACCAGGTGTGTGTTTATCGATAGATTGTTTTAATATCTGCTTCAGTGCTGTTCTTTGTCATAAATACAGTTTACAAAATATCACGGGGAGCAATCGGTTCCACATCTAACGTTACTGTAGCCTAAGTTTTCGCTGCTGTTCACCCCTCATCACACCACTGGTTTCCTCCAGTGAAAATGAAGCACATATGAACGCATATACTTTATAAAATGATCATGTTGCCATTTTCATTTGAATATATATATATATATATATATATATATATATATATATATATATACCCTCACTGGAGGCTGAGCCCCCCTAAAATAAAAATCCTAGAATCACTCCTGAATGTGACTATATTTTTACAATTACGAACTGATTTGTTTTTCTTTTCATTGCAACTATATAACAATGAGAGTTTTTATCTTGCAATTGCGCTATTGTTTCTCACAACTGTAACTCACAATGTGACTTTATTTCTCAGAGTAAAACTGATCTCACAATTAATTTTTTCATTCTATAACTCAAAATGTTTAATCCAGGCCATTCATTCTGTTTTGCAGCAGTATAAACACCTACTCTATTCAGCTGCATTTATATTTTCAGGGGTATGCAGTTTCATTTATATTTATTTATTTTTTCCCCAGAAAATAACCTGAAAATGTGGATGCTGGGATTAGTAAATCATTGGGAGTCGTGCCAATGGAAAATACAGAGAAAACAGACACGGATCGGCCACTTAACACTTACCACCATTTTGTTTTTGGCCACCCAGCAGTCTGAAGGGAAATCCTGCAGCATGGGCACCAGAAACTGCAAGCATCCGTCCCAGTGGCACAGCAACAACATCATTCCAATGAGATTCACAATGCGCACCATGGCACTAGCCAGGTCATAGGTCATGTGAAAAATCTAAAAGGAAAAGAGGTCAGAGATGTGAACTAGAATATGCTGCATTGGGTCACAATTAAGATTTAATCCTCACTCAGTTGTAGGCCACATTGTCCTTAAGCTGGTTTTTAGCAGCAAAACTTTGGGCTTGTGGAGTATTAAATAAGGTACTGTATCTGTTCTGCTAATGTCACTAATAGTTCCTAGGAGATCAGTGGGAGGCCAAACGAGTGGGTGATGTTACCCACAATCCATAACGGCACCGATGCACCACCCCCCAGTGGACAAAATAGCATTCCCAAATAGCGGTAATTAAAGTGCAGAATCCAATAGCTTTCCGTTAACTCGCAAGGTGGAGCGCCGATAGGGTTGAGAGATCGAAGCAATTAAAGGGTCATGGCTTTTAACTTTGTCATGGACAAACAATGGTTAGGCTGAGTAACACATTGCTGCCTGTAATTGTGGCTAATTGCTGCTTGATTTAGAAGCAGCTATTCTTTGGCAGAGCTAAAATTAAATCCAAGTGATGGCAAAGCAGGCCCTGAAGTCTGTTATTGCTGACCGTGATTTTAACGAGTAGGATGTGTTCTTGGACCAGCTCCATTGTTGGATCTCACTGTTATCTGTTACCAATCATTTCATTATGATTTTAGAGGTAATTAAGGAATTTCTGCCATCACTTACATGTTGTTTAAAACCTACACTGTAAAAAACGACCGTGATTTTAACGGTAAAAAACTGTGAAAATGCTACAGTAAAAACCTGTTAAATGGTTAACGGTAAGTTCCTGTAAAATTTACAGGGAAAACCCGTAAACTGACGTTCCCAGAATTCCCTGCGTTGCATTTCAAATTTTGTTTGAATTTGATGTTTTTTCTTTGAAATAACTATGTTTCTTCTTAGTTTTTTCTTATGAGTTATGTTTATTAGGGTTGTAGGTTACATCTAATGTTGTTAAATTAATGTTTATTGCATATTTCAGTTTAATGAGTCTCACCATGATGGTGTTTAGTGTTTGTGTGAATGACACTGTGCACCTTCTATATATGCTATTATTTAAAAGCTGCTTGTGATGGGCTTTGGTTCATCATGTGACTTTCTCATCACCACCTGCATTTGGTGGTTATCAGTGTATTTCAAAGGTACAAAACAGATTTCAGTACTTCAATAGGTTGGTATATTAACATCATATCAGTTAATGAAATTACAGTATTTAACTGTAAATTTAAGTTAAAACCGTAAAACCTAAAATGTTGTTACCGTATTTTTTAATGGTAGAATTCCGGCAACCACAGCTGCCAGTTTTTTCCCGTAAATTTTACGGAATTTTTTTTTACAGTGTAAAGGTGCCACATAGTCTTTTATGCTCACCAAGGCTGAATTTATTTGATCAAAAATACAGGAAAAACTGCAATATTGTGAAATATTATTACAATTTAAAGTAACTGATATCGATTTGAATATATATGTAATTTATTCCTATGATGCAAAGCTGAATTTTCATCAGCCATTACTCCAGTCTTCAGTGTCACATGATCTTTCTAATATGATGATTTGATGCTCAAGAAACATTTTTATTATTATCAATGCTTAAAATGTATTTGCTGTTTAACCATGATACATTTTTTTAGCAATCTTTGATAAATAAATGCTGTTTTTTAAGAAAACTTCTGTAACATTATGAATGTATTTACTGTCACATTTCATCAATTTAATGCACCCTTGTTGAACAAAAGCGTTAATTTCTTTTAAAAAAAAAAACACTACTGATCCAAACTTTTTAACAGTAGTGTATATATTAAAATAAAAAATTTTTTCTTACTTCTATGATACTTTTTTGTCAGTTTAGAGCTCAACAGTGCAAATCCCCATTCCTCAGTGATTTTAGAACAACATGAGGGTGAGTAAATAATGGCAGAATTTTCATGTCAAGTCAAAATATTCCTTGCTTGGTTTATATTATTGTTAGAGTTGTGGTTATGAGGAATAAGTGTAATTGTTTGACAAAAATATTGCTTCAAGACCACCGAAAGAAATCATGGCCGGCTCCATTATTATTACGGGAATATCAAAAAAGGTTCATATCACAATTCATTTTCTTTACAATGTTCCATTTACAACTGTTCTATAAGAGACTATGAAGGTGCATCTTACCTCCTCCCATTGGTGGATGTATCTAATGAGTCTGGACAGTCTCAATAGCCGAAGCAGACTGAGTATTTTAGTGAAACGCACAATCCTCAATGCTCGTGCCGTCTTGTAGAAGTCCGAGTCAATGCGTGTCTCCACAATGAGGAAGATGTAATCCACAGGGATGGAGGAGATGAAATCCACAGCGAACCAGCTCCGAAGGTACCTCACTTTGATCAGCTGAGGGTCCAGGATGATTTCGGTGCTGTCTTCTTTGACGATCCCCGTGCGGAAGTTCAGCACCAGGTCAACCAGGAAGAATGTGTCAGAGACCACGTTAAAGACTATCCAGGCGGGGGTGTGTTCATCTTTGAAGAAGGTGATGCCTACGGGGATGATGATCAGGTTGCCCACCATCAACAGGAGCATGATCAGGTCCCAGTAGAACCTGGAGGACATAAAATGGACAAAGTGTTTATTTAGTGCCTTAGGAACAGAAGAGTGACCTTTGGAGCCATTAAGGATTAAAGGCAGTCAAAGATTATAAATAACAATTAAGTGCTCCCTCTTAAAATTCTTTTTTACAGAGACACATGCACAGAAACATTGTTAGCTGAAAAATGGATCCTACAAGGTAGAAATTTGTTTCATAAGAGATAATATATTTATTTGCAGAAATAACAGTAAATAATGAATAGCAATAATAATTATTAATGACTAACTAATCATAGTAATAAATACTATAAATATATTATAATGAAATTATTATCTATTTAAATTTTTATTTCATGAAAACAATAGTAAACAATTAACATTATCTCTAATACATTTATATATATGTAAAATGACAAATGCACATAACAAAATTGCTAATACTTAAACTAAAATTAAAATGAAAACTGAAAATATAAAATCTATTTGAAAATATTAAAATAATGGTATTACAGAAAACAAATCATACTAAAATATACTTAATAAATAAGAAATAATATACTTAAATGCCTGAAATATAACATTAAAAATCACATTATTATACTTCCTGAAACATCTTTTAAATCTGTAGTTTTTGTATAGGTTCAAAAAGAAACAATGACATTTTTTCTGTAGCTAAACTGATGCGCTAGCAACACCGAGGTCATGGGTTCAGTTCCCAGGAAATATAATTGATAAGATTCCCGCCTTGCAAGCAGTTAATAGCATTGGATAAATGCGTTTGCCAAGTGCTTGAATGTAATCGTCTGCCATCATTTCCTCAAAATAAGTATTATGATGTCAATAATCAGAAACACTAATCTAAAAAGCGCACTAAGGATTCCTTGAGAACGCTTCATGAGCTCAGCCCCTGACTGATGCTGGAAATGGCTGTCTGTTTGGTTGGGCTATTACTTCTCGTTTATGGATGAGTTCCCTGTCTGGTAATTGGATGTGTCGTATGTATGTAAATGAAAGGGGCTGGAAGACATCCAGGAGACCTCTGGCAAGACCGCCATTTCATCAATAAAAGATCTGCTGGGTGAATCGTTTACGCAAAAACAAGCCACCATAATTGCTGAACGCAGCATTAATTGCCCCATTGGCCCTGACATGCCAAAATGAGCCTTTTTTGGTTGTGTGAAACACTCAATAATGCTACTAATATTTCACGCTGCTTTACAGCGTTTGCCTGCCTCTTTTCCCCATGTGCTAATATTCTTTTTGTACACCACAAGCTGAAGTTGTAGATTAGCCTTCTTTATTTATACCGTCGTAGAGAGATGGTTGGTTACTAGATTCCAGTCCTGCACTGCTGAGTTGTAATTAAGCAGAAATCAATCACACAGAGGGTTGATAAACCCTCGGCTCGGTATGGATTGCAAAGAGAGAACGAGGCTCTCAGCATTTCAGAGTTGTTCAATGGGATTAGGTGTTGTCTGACACCATGGACAAGAAAAAAAAACACTAAGTTCGATTTTAAGCCCTTACACTTGTGTATAAATAGGTCACAATGTTTTCTTCAGTGGTGAAATGATTGCAGAAATGATCAAAAGCAGATTAACCACAGTATTGGATCATGACTGAATGTTACTGTTATCAGCAATCTTATTAGCATAAACAACCAACAAAAAGGGCTGGGATATTCCACTTCAAATCAACCAGAGGGTCCTCAGAGGCTAAAATTTTGATTTTTTTTTTTTTCTGGTCAAACAAATGAAGAGTAAAGCCAAAATATTAAATGGCATGGAACCAGAATTTAAAAATAATTTTAGAAGCAAAATCCCAAAGGATATTGAGATACTGTATCTTTAATACTTTTTAGTTACATGCACGCAAATTTTAGGAAAATAATATTTATGGCACTCAAACAGGTATGTACAATTGTTTTGATAGAGAGAAAGAACATACATTGTTAGTTTAAACACTATTTGTTCATCAGACATTCCTCTTTAAAATGAAAAAGATATCGCTGTAAGCAAAGTGACCCATATTTGGTTTCTGAGCACTGAATAAACTGTACAGTGTACACTTTAACAATTTACTCATGGAGCCAGATTGAGATCACCTCCTATCTTTGGAACTGAACCATACAGGGCCTTGTGAAAAGATACCGAATGATAAATTTGTTAAGAACCAGCATCTAAAAGAATACTGACATGCCTTTAATACTTTTTGAGTTAGAGTCACACAAACTCTGGGCAAAAAAAACATGTGCTTTTTCCCAATTTTGAACTGCCACCATTGGAATATAATGCAACACATATTGCGTCAACTGATTTTTACCACCAGACCTACCGATATCTGTGTAAAAATACAAAAAATGATGCTGCCATGGTCTTTCTAAAGTTTTCCACCCTGTAATTAGGCTCCAAATCTCAGGTGAAAATTGCCATTTGAAAACTGTGGATTACAACGATTACTGGATTATTATTAATTATTACAAAATAGTAAATATTCATCAATGGGATTTTACATTTTTTTATTTTGTTTTATTTTATATTATTTTGACTAAGAATGATCCAGCTACATTTCGATTCACAGTCTGCAAAAACTGTGTAAAATATTACTGACTGAATATTAATCTAGTCTAATTAAATTCTCACAATGATAATGTCTCGCTCCAAAACCACCTTCAACTGACCAGAAACTAGCATTTTATTAGCTTAACATACTAGCTAATTTGAAATAAATTAAATCAATAAAAGAAGAACCTTATGATATATCCCGCTCAAACTCACTGTGATACATCAGATAGCACTTGGAATAGAAAAAAATGAAGTGTCCGAATAATGCTAATATTATATCTGCTTCTTTTCTGGCAAGTTAATACTCTAATCACATATATGTTAAATACCTACTTTTAAATGTAATATAAAATCTGGGTTTAACCAAACGGAAAGACACTATTTTACATTGCTTGAAATGAGCTTTGGAGGAGATTAAACAAGAACAAACCATCTATAGGAAGTGTCACTAAATCTGCCAGATTATTTTCAGACAGTTTTCAGATTATAAAGGATTTGCCATTGACCTTTACCCTTGGACAGATGCTCCAGTGGTCAAAGCAGGCAAAAGAATAAGTTTCACAGCAACATGTGCTGAACTGTTTGTACCGAACACTTAGACGGATGCACTGTTACAGACGGATGCACTGTTACGTCCTCTAAAGTAAGAAATCTGGGTGTTATATTAGACAGCAACTTGTCCTTTGATAATCATATTTCCCATGTTACAAAAACAGCATTCTTCCATCTTAGAAACATTGCTAAGCTCCGAAACATGCTACCTATCTCTGATGCAGAAAAGCTAGTTCATGCATTCATGACCTCTAGACTGGACTATTGTAATGCACTGCTAGGTGGTTGTCCTGCGTCATCAATAAACAAGCTACAGATAGTCCAAAATGCAGCGGCTAGAGTTCTTACCAGGTCAAGAAAATATGATCATATTACCCCAATTTTACGGTCTCTGCACTGGCTACCTATTCAGTTCCGTATCAGTTACAAAATATTATTACTTGCCTATAAGGCCCTAAATGGTTTAGCTCCTGCATACCTACCTAGTCTTCTACCACACTACAATCCAAACCGCTTCCTAAGGTCACAAAACTCTGGACTTTTGGTAGTACCTAGGATAGCAAAGTCCACTAAAGGAGGTAGAGCTTTTTCACATTTGGCTCCCAAACTCTGGAATAGCCTTCCTGATAACGTTCGGGGTTCAGACACACTCTCTCTGTTTAAATCTAGATTAAAGACACATCTCTTTAGCCAAGCATTCACATAATGCATCTTATAATCTTGTACTGCATTTATATCTGGTCAAATGCACATTATTATAATTCTTTGGCTTAGGTTGAACAATTATTTTTTACTTAGATGGAACAGCAGCTATGCTAATTATGTCTCTATCTGTTTCTCTGTTTCTGCCACGGGATTAACGTCCACGTGAGTAACTAAAAATTACAGAAGCTCCAATCTGGATCCAACACTTCAATGATCTGAGATGGCCGATTTACCTGAGAGAAGATAATGCCAACCCCTCAGAGGACACTCAGACAACATACAGAATTACCAAATACCAGAAATACCATAAGTTAAATATATTAAGGTTCTACAATATATAAATATATTGTGGAAACTTAAATTCCTGTAGAGCTGCTTTGCAACGATTTGTATCGTAAAAAGCGCTATACAAATAAACCTGAATTGAATTGAATTATGCAAGAACTAAACGCGACATACTGATACCAAGAGAAGTTCAACAACTAAATAAATGTAGTGAATATTGAATTGTTTCAATAAATAGTTATTGTTGTACAACAATTTAAATATATGAACACAAAACTGCAATATGATAATTCCCATAAATTGTTACATTTATAGTTTTCATACTGAATCAGGAAGAAACCATTCTGTATTTAAGACCAGTAGCAGGCAAACACACATTTGGGGCTGCTGTCATTCACAAAATTTACTGTCCCCAGACCTTATGTGCTTGTTTATTAAGTATTCTTAATAAATAATATCTCTCCATGTTTAAACCAGTTTTCTTTTCTCCTCGAAATCAGCTCAGAAAATGGATGAAAAACAGCAACAACAAAACAGATTCTGTCTGGGCCTACCAATTAGTTAGTAATCTAATCATATCACATCACATCACAGTATTTTCTTGGTCCACTTAATCTCCGGATTACAGCCTCTAAGCTTCCATCATATCTATATTACAGTCTATAAATGCAATATGTATATGCAACTGTCAACCCATGCTGTAACTGTATTGGAATATCCAATATCTATCACATCAACCATAGTATCACAGTAACCACATTATAGACATTATTCTCTTCTCAATTCACATGTGTAAACAAATGATATATCATGAAAACATCCACTATAAACAACCAAAAACCACAAGAGGTAACCACCAGTGGCTATGAACTTGAGAAAGCTTGGAAAAGTGAAGACAGTTCTGCAAAAAGGTTTGTGTGTATGTTTTGATTCCACTTCATTTTGGAGTTGTGTGGATCTTTAACGACCCTATTTAGGCTAAAAATCAACTAACAGACGAAAGCCACAGTTAAATGACAGCAGAGGGAACACATTTCATCCAAACAAAAGCCTTTGTGATAATCAGCTTTCTGTTACAATCTGCCAAAAATACACTCTCTATTCTCCTTCTCTATCTGTTGCTGCTTAGCATATTATGAGTCCTAATTGTCTTTCCCAATCCCCATCCCTCCAATTGTGATGATCTCTCTGTGGAATCTGTGTCAACTCTACTCACCAGATCTAGCCATCATCCGAACGCTCTGCACCACAGCTCAACCAGTCGCTCTGGCCGCTGGAGTCCCCTGCAGAAAGCTAATGTGTTGGGTACATAATAATAGGTTTATGCAAGACTATTGCCATGATTCACTTGGGTGGCTGTCATGCCGCCATCATGCAAATAACAAACTCAATTCAGCATTCAATTCAATGCTGGCCTCTAGAAAGTGAACTCAACCCACATCTACAGCTATAGAGATGAAAGAAACAGGGCCCTCTGCTGCATTTGAAAAATATCACTCTATGACCACAAGCTCTCAAACGTCCGCTTTATCATTAGACATCACCAGTGTTGGGGGTAATGCATTACAAGGAATGCCAGTTAAGTTATCAAATTACTTTTTAAAGTAACTAGTAAAGTAACAAATTACGTTTTAATTTACAAGCAAATATCTGAATTTCTTTTTCAAATAAGTAACACCAGATAGTTTGTTTCCCCATGTGTTGACTGACAGCTCTCCTGTCCTCATGTTGAGAGAGCTCAGGAGTAAGTACAGAGGCGCAGTGTGTGCTGTGTAAACATGATCCAATTCAACCATACAAGAACATAATGTTTGTGTTTATTTTTTTTTTATTATTGCTGAACAGAGAAAAATGAAACCAGCCCGGATGAGAAAAAGTAACGCAAATGTAACAACGCATTACTTTCCATAAAAAGTAATTATAGTTACTTTTTTAAGGAGTAATGAAATATTGCAATGCATTACTTTTAAAAGTAACTTTCCCCAACACTGGACACAACACTATCATGAACAAATCTCCTTAACATTACAGCCTATGGCTAATGATCTTTAATTATAAAACTGAGGAAGAACATTTAAAACATCTTCATCACTTTTATGAGCACTACTCAGAACAAACAGACCAACACATCAGTTTAAAGCATGGAGAATAAAATCATATACTAACATGTGCGCCAAAATGGTGTTCGTTTATGTTTTAGCATTAGTGTAGATGAAACACGTTCAGGAAAAAAATGTGAAATTTATCGCACCGTTATGCACAGAAATTGCTATTATGTACGTTGCACGTTTTCCGCTGTTTTGCGCATATATGTTTCTCGTGTATCAGCCTCCGCAGCTAATGTCTGGAAATCAATCGGATGACGTTCCTAGCGTGGAGAATCTAATGATGTAATAGGGGAAGTCGTGGCCTAATGGTTAGAGAGTCAGACTCGTAATTGAAAGGTTGTGAGTTCGAGTCTCAGGCCAGTAGGAATTGTAGGTGGGGGGAGTGAATGTACAGCAACCTCTCTCCACCCTCAATACCACGACTGAGGTGCCCTTGAGCGAGGCACCGAACCCCTAATTTCTCCCCGGGCACTGGAGCAATGGCTGCCCACTGCTCTGGGTGTGTGTTCATGGTGTGTGTGTGCATTTGGATGGGTTAAATGCAGAGCACCAATTTCGAGTATGGGTCACCATACTTTCAATATGTTTCTCCACAACTCGACCAGTCACAATTCAGATTTTTATACAGGACAAAAAATGTAGTCTATTTAATATTATGAAGAAGTATTTAAAACAAATCCCAGTACATAGGTTATTTTCTAGTGTATTTGTGTTTCTGTATGTTACTGTAAGTTTGTTAAAGTTATTTTTATTTTAGTATAGTCTGTCAGATTTTGTTTTTTTTTTCTCTCTCTTCTAAATGACAGTTTCAGATATCTTTTATGTAAATGCTATGAAAACTGTTGTAAGGTATGCTGTTTGTTATTAAAAAATGAAAATATTCAGAATAATATGACATTATTTTCAATAATTTGCAAATTATATATCTGTGAACATCTCTTAAGAACTTTTCATGATCCTTCAAAAGTTGTTATAAAATGGCTATAAAAAGCCTGTTCGTTTTATTAAAACTTAACCACTAAGAGATAAAAGTGTTTAACACCTATGTATTGTTCGACCATATCACAGAAATTCACATTCATTGAAGTAAAACGTTTAGTCCGTAATTTAATAAACAGGCTGAAATGTTTGCTTACACAAGGCCACCGCTCTAAATGACAGAGGGAAATTTTTAGATCTGTGAGAGAGCACCGCTTTCATTTTCAGCTAAAGCTAATGGAGAAATGATGTGATGCACCATATTGTTTAGCAGAAAATTATGTTTCCTACTCTTTCCAAATGCGCTGCAGAACAGAGCTGCTCTGTGGTGATTCATTAAAAAAGCACGTCTCTTTGCTTCCCTTATTCCAGAACCCCTTGAACACTGATGCTAACCTTCCACCCCCCTCTCAACAGCCTCCATCCACATTCTGACACTCTCTTCTCGTTTTCTGCATCAACCAGGTGATGCAATCAGCAAATGGAAGTCCCTGCATCGCCCACCACCTTCCCTAACAGTGCTGAGGCGAGGAAGGTCAGAGAGCACGGGGAGAGAGGGATGAAGCAAGTGCAAGAGGAAGGAGACAAGGGCAAATGTGAAAATGACACCTGAAAATGCCAGACGACTAAGGACGGTACCTCTTGTGACAGGTGAATCTTTACAAATCACCTGCTGCTGTGGTACTCAACAGGTCTAGAAGCTTCCTGCAACATTCATCTTATATAGTCACAAAGCTGAAGTTTAAGTTGACAGATGCATTTTGGATGGTTTCGCCAGTACAAATTAAAGGGAAACATTCTGAGAAAATCTGAAAAAAAAAAAGGTCCAAGTTTCCATATAATTTTTTTTCCATAGATGTTTTACTCATATTCTGAATGACATATTATTGTATTGTCTTGTATTTTAGGTAACAAATAATATCCTGGCAGAATTGCCAGTACTTTTTCCATTTTCTTTCTACATTGTAAAAATGATTTTTCGAAACAAATATTATTGGAGTACAAGAAAATACTATTTTACTCTTTCTACTTCAGAATTTTCATGTGTAATTCAGTTTGTTACTTGCCTTTTCTTTATAATGAATTGCGATTTACTAGCAATTTCTGAGGGAAAATTGTTTCTACACCATTCTCCTCAAGTGCACTGTACAAAATTTGGTGAAGAAACAATTTTTGCTAAGAAACTGCTAGTAAATTTGACAAATAATTACAAAGAATTGGATTAAATGTTACCTTTTTGAAGTAAAAAGACTGAAATAGTAATGTTGTGTAAAACATATATACTCCAATAATCTTTGTTTTGTACAACCTAAAAAAAATTTAGAGTGTAGGATAAAAAATCAGTGTAGTTCAAACAAACAAAAAACAAAACAACATCTGTCATCATTTACTCAAACTTATCCCATTTCAAACCTGTATGACTTTATATGTGGAACACAAAAGAAGATCTTTTGAAAATATATTTGGTAGTTTTTTGTTAAATACAATGGAAGTCAATGGGTTCTAAACAAACCACCCAAATGGTTTTGTTTGGACCCCATTGACTTTCATTGTATGGACAAATGTGGTTTTTCAAAATATCTTCTTCTGTGAAGAAAGAAAGTCGTACAGGTGAATATGAAGGTTTGTTGACAGAATTTTCATTTCTGGTGTTGATTCAACATCGTCCTCCTTTGCACTGTATAACCCTGATCTCACATCATTTATTTTGACTGATATCCAAAACAGTGTGCCAATCGCTCATAAGAAGCGCATAACTGTGGTCCATTTCAGCTACCTGACTGTTCGAACTGCCCCCTCCAACTCGGAGTGCCATTAAATAAATTGTGTTGTCGTAATCCTCTCTGATGTTTGCTCCCAATAATGCCCATCGTCATGTTAACCCATTTTGATCACCCTATTTCCCGGCCTGTGCAGGAATGGACAGCTCTGTTTGAGTGAAAACATGAGAACTAAATATGATTGTGTGACTTATTTCTATGCAGTAAAGCGAGAGATTACAGTGGACTTTCGTGGCTGGTGCAGTGAAAGTTTCACGCAATGTGAATGCAAAACAATCACAGAAACTCCTAGACAGGTGGCGTTGGTGACACTGTTTGCCCTTGCAATTTGTGGATGGTATCAATGTCATTCAAACAGGAAAGAGGTGAATATGACCAGGTGAGGTTAGGGAATGCAACAGCACGGGCCTGATTTCAATATCCTCAGCGAGCTCAAGGACACAGAAAGACGTTTTTAAAAACAAAACCGTCAAAAGACAAATGGCCTGTATTTAATCTGCTCAGACATGTGAGGAAAGCACAGAATCATTTAATTTTGGAGAGCTCCTTGCTGGAGGCCTGATGGCAGTGGGAGTATTTGCACAGCCGATAATTAGACAGGGGATTACCTGAAGTCACTGTATGGGTGAATGATCCAAAAGCCTGCAGATTTGACCCGTTCCTGCTCGCGCTCCACTGCCTTCTCGCTGCCGAACATTCGAAGCGAGAACTTGTTGACCCCCGGTTGGAGCATCGCGCCAAACTGCCTGTGCATAAAGCCCGCCTGGTACAGCCGCTCATCGTCCGGCATGATTTGATCGATTCCTTCCAACTTCACGAAACTCGACTGTTCTTCAGAGGGCGCCTGTTGTGCCCCGTCGCCGCGACCGCCCTGCGCGCCCTGGCTCTCTCCAGGTCCGGGTTGCTCCAAGGGACCGTCGTCCTCGGGGCTCGCATCCCCGATGAGGCACTTCTGCTCCGCCAGATCCGCGTCTGGAGCATGCCGACTGGTGATGGAAGACAGGCTGCCTCTGAACCTCCGGCAGTCGCCGTTCACGTTGGTTCTGAAGGGTCTGCCCACATCGGTTTCCGCGTCTCCGCTCTTGGCCTCGCTGACACCTTTACAGCTCCCCGTGGAGGAGGGTGAGGGAAGATGCTTCATCTTGACACTTTTCCTCCGAGTGTCCTTGTCGTTGTCTTCGCCGTCTCGAGTCATAGCACCCTTGTGTCCAAACTGATGTGGCAAGCTATATAGCCGTTTGCGCATGGAAGAATGCACCCTATCCATTGTGATCGACCACCTTAACAGAACAAATGACAGTCGGTATCATCTGAGAGGAGACGTAGGCAGGAAAATAGGTCGTCAAAAATATGAATGCACAAATATGCATCCCGCTGCATCTGTAATACTAGACACCGATTGCGAGAGCGCGGAATCAAAGCGCGCACACTGGATGCGGGAAGACGGACGGACGTGTCTGAATGAGAAACAATTTGACGCGCGTCTCAATGACAAATCATTGCAGCCTTCTTTTCAGACTACTCTTCAAACAGCACTTACGAAGCCCGCGGCCATTGACACATCAGTAATCCAATGTGCAAAAGATGTCCAGTTCAGTTGTGGTAACGTGCGTGTGGATGGATAATCTATTACGTTGCCATAGAAGCGCAGACAGCAAATAAGCACGCACCACCTAAACCGACTGTTAAAAAAAAAAACGTGACATGACATGCCTGTCTTCACCAAATGATTTGCTGATGTGCATTTTCGCCCAATAATAACATAAACATTCCCGAATGGGAAAAGTAGCGTTTTTACGTCATTCAGTCTATTACGTCATGATGCCTTACGGAAAAGAACTGGTATTGTTCCATGCTAACAGCTGGGTATTGTTTATCAGTTGCCTTGACATGGATCAGACTAGCAGGGTGCGAGGAAGGCAAAAGAAATAAAAGTATGTAGGCTATTCGTTGTACACAGGGGTTCACGCAATTCAACAGCGTTCTCAAACGTTTCTGTAACCGTAAAAGTTGAAATCGCGTTCGCGGGAGAACGTAACCATAGCAACAGTTCGCCGCTGGAACGCTTTTTAGGATCAGTCAAGTGCCAAATCACATGACTTTATTGTGGATTATTCACAAAACACTATAAATAATAAATCATCTAATAAATATAAAATAATAAAATCAACTTTTAATGTTAATTAAAAATGTCTTTTAAGGTAGTTGACGGTTATCTGGGACGCCAGAATCAGTGTTGCCAAGTCCGCGGGCTTTGTTGCGAAAACCTGGCAACCCTGGCCAGAATTTGGGGTCGCGCGAGACCTGAAACGAAATACCCTGAAAATTCTAAACAGAAGTTTTACCCTTTCTTAAGGTCAGTTAATAATTCACACACTGCTTCTAAGTAGACTGATTTATTACTTGTATTTAGGTACGGAGTTCGATTATGAAAAAGAGACTCGATGAGACAATATTGGATGTATTAGGTTATTAGTGTATTAGTGTTTGTATTAGGTTAGGCCAGATGTTGAATGGCTGACAGACAACCATGCCTAGCATTATTACTAAAATGCTGTTCAGGTTTGGTTTATGCAGGTTTGGTGCTGGTCTAGCTGGTGAAGCAGTAGTTAGTGAAGCTGGTTGACCAAGTGTTGCTATGGTGAGTCTATGAGGACAACAGCTATGATGGTCTTTTCAGTAGAGATGGGTCTCATTTTTATGTTTATGCTATGCTTTTATTATCATGTTCACCACAAAATGTGACATAATTATTCTGATTAATGGAATGATCTGAAATATTCAAGCCATTCAGGTCAAATATACCCATGTTATGGCATCTTTCATTTTTAAAAACCACACAGCCTTGTTTTGAAACAACTGTGCTTCATCCAATGTCATGGTTTTTACTGTGAGGTCCGGATACAACATAACGTCAGATAGTGAAGTCAAGGCACCAAGTGATCTGATGAAACTAGATACTGAGAGAATAATGGCATTATAATCTGTAAGCGCCTGGGCAAAGACAGCTTTCTGCCTTTTGAGCAGAAAATGCATTGTGACAAACACTGCCTTTCCAGGAATCATCCATCCCTATGGCTATGGAGGAGAAACGACTGTGAGATTATTCTGTGTGGATGTGATTTTTGTGTGTATGAAAATATCAGTCGTACAGTAACGTGCTGTCTGAATACCATTGTAACTCAGTCAGACAATTTCACCTTGTAATATTTGTATTGTAAGGACTCAGTCTTAAAAATTCCTCTCACATCTTTCTGGCAGAGCATTAATGTTCTATTTTATAGTAATGTGCTATATAAACACATTTATGCAATAAAATGCATATTTACACCACAGACACATGGTTTAAATGGAACAGCTAATAATGAGAATAGATGATAATACTTATGTAAATGGCACATCCAAATACTGTTGCACAGCTCATTTTTGGTGCAGTGTCTATAACTGAAAACTGAGAAGGTGGGGGAGTGGAAACAAATGTCCAGAGACATTAAGCGTTTGGAGGGTCTGAAGTTTCAGTCTTGGTCAGCAATGCCCCCCCTCTGGTGCACAGACATATTTCCTTTAGGACTGCAGGCATAACAGTGTCAGCCCTGTGCTAGGATGATTTTTAACCTTTAAAACACCCACACAGAGATGTTGATACTGAAACAGATGGTATCTACTTTTTTCAGAAAACAATGCAACACTGTGTAAGATTCAGAAGGCTTGGATATTTTTAGCATGTAATGTTGTTCAAGTGTCCTTGTTTTTTAGTATAGGATTGTTTCCCTATGCACACTGATTAGTTACTGATAATAAAATTCACATAAACTCACATTAAAGGAATAGTTCACCCAAAAATGAAAATTTGCTGCAATTTTTACTTACCTTCAGGCCATCCAAGATAGATGAGTTTCTTCATCAGAACAGATTTAAAGAAATTTTGCATTGTATCACTTGCCCACCAATGGATCCTCTGCAGTGAATGGGTGCCGTCAAAATGAGAGTCCTGATAAAAACATCACAATAATCCACAAGTAATCCACACCACTCCAGTCCATCAATTAACATATTGTGAAATGAAAAGCTGCATGTTTGTAATAAACAAATCCAAAGTTTCTCTATTCATAATAACGCTTCCTCCATTGAAAAGGTCCATCTCCTGTTGTCCTCTCACATCAAAATCCACCAGCATATTCCTTTAGAACTGTCTTCGACTGCCTGATCTGTGCATATTTCTCTCCTGATTCGGACAAGACAACTTTTTCACTGGAGAAAGCCATATTATGGATAGAGGACTCATAATTTATCCAGAAGCAATTTAAAAACAACTTAATGATAGATTTATTACAAACACACAGCATTTTGCTTCACAAGCCATTAACTGATGGACTGAATTTGTGTGGATCGCTTGTGGATTATTGTGAGGTTTTTATCAGCTGTTTGGACTCTCATTCTGACGGCACCCATTCACTCCAGAGGATCCATTGGTGAGCAAGTAATGTCTACTTGTAAATTACTCACAATCTGCTTTGATGAAGAAACAAACTCATATACATCCTGGATGGCCTTAAGGTAAGTAAATGTTCTGCAATTTGGACCTTTTGGTAAAATATTTCTTTAAAATAATCAATGCATCATGTTATAAAAAAGGACAACACATTTGACTTTGGATATTTTAATAGTTAAAAATGACATGTATATGCCTTAATCAATTGAGATAATATTAATTTCTCTTCACATTCTGACTTAGTAGACCCTTTATATGTGTAAGGAGCTCATGCAGTGATGTTTTAAACCATGTGGTTTGTTTTTCATGGTTTGTACAGTGCACTCTGCTAACATATAATATTAAAGCTTAATTATACACAACCAAAAGCTTACATTAAAAAAAGGTTTGTTCTACTGCATGTATAGATATTGCATAGAATAAAAGCCATGCTGTATACTATGCATACATGAAAAGCAATCAGCCATGTAGACTTAGAGACAGATAAGGTACATTAGTATAAAATGAAGTCACTGGTTTGCAAGAATATTTGAAGAGATAAGTGCATCAGTATGAAGAACATTCAGATAACTATAGATATTTCAAGTGATTTCATACATCAATGTACAATACATGTACAAATTAAACATGGCAGGACATTTCGCAAAGCCCTTAATTGATTGATAGAATCGTATGCCACCTTACCAAATGGTATACAGTAATATGATAATCTGTACAAAAACTGTCATACCAGAATCATGGTGGCATATTTGCGATAAGTTAAAGGCTTGCTTGCACAGAAGTCATTCATAAATACACAACCAAAAAAAGCCTGTATCAAACAGTAATTATCTTGCATGCAATTATTATTTTTGTACTTTTGCCTGACATGGAAAAAGTTGACATGAATAAAAGAGATTCTAAAGAAAAAGCAACACAATCATGCAAGAAAATGTTCAGAATCATGGTCCGTTCTGATCTCTCGTCCTCCTCACACCAGATTTATAAGGCATGCCTCGGGTGCTTATTTCCTCCGGTCTTCCATTTAACTCCTCCACCTTTGATTTGATTACCAATGTGCTGAACCGTTCATGAGTAACGTTCATATGGTCATGATGTGAATGTCTTTATCTGTGAACAACAAACAGCAGTGACAAAAGCAGGTTAATAATGTGGCTTTTGCTGTTTCAGAAGAGTGACTGAGAAATGTGACCCTGGACCACAAAACCAGTTTTAAGTCGCTGGGGTATATTTGTAGCAATAGCCAAAAATACATTGTATGGGTCGAAATGATCCATTTTTCCTTTTATGCCAAAAATCATTATGATATTAAGTAAAGATCATGTTCCATGAAGATATTTAGTGAATTTCCTACCGTAAATATATCAAAACTTCATTTTTGATCAGTAATACGCATTGCTAAGAACTTCATTTGGACAACTTTAAAGGTGATTTTCTCAATATTTAAATTTTTTTGCACCCTCAGATTCCAGATGTTCAAATAGTTGTATCTCGACCAAATATTGTGCTATCCTAACAAACCATACATCAGTGGAAAGCTTATTTATTCAGCTTTCAGATGATGTGGAAATCTCAATTTCGAAAAATTGACACTTATGACTGGTTTTGTGGTCCAGGGTCACAAATGTGATAATTTATACAAATTAGCATTGCTCCTTATATCTAGTTCTTTGATATTCATTACACGGCATTCTGGAATACTTGATTCTGATTGGGTCAATCACCGCATTCTGCAAACAGATATTTCCTAATGTTCATCATCGTCCACGGCAACTCTGTATATCAGTCACAAAACAAAAACGCGAGACGCAGGGCAATCTCAAGATTTGCTTTTTTTTTTAAGTTTGTTTTTTTATCTTGAATGCAGCATTTTTATAATGCCATACATGTGAGATGTAAGTATCCATCTAGCATGTTTACATAGAAACGCATTCTGTGTGAAACTAGCATAGACCGGTCCAACTTTCATGTGTCTCCGATCATAAATGGTTCTCTCTCATTTGATATGAACGCAAATGGAGCTATCTTGCCTCTTAGTTATTAATTGTAGTGAAATGACCTGAGAATTTACATTTTTAGTATTACTGTAATGTTGCTTAAGTGTTCATGTTGATGCTGAGCACGTTTTGTACATTGTAATGGACTATTTCTTCCTAGCGGAAGCTTTAAGATAACAGGCTATAAAGATTACAAAATCACGTCTTTGGTGAGCAGCCATGTAATAAACAAGATAATGTACAGTTAGTGGTTCATGATCATATATATAGGTTTTTGACACTTAAAATGGATGTCACTGGAATGAAATTATAAAACCAAAAAGATATTCACCTCAAAAAGACATTTACAAACTTTCTGGTAATTTCTACATTTTTTACATCATAAATGTTTTTGCTACTATAAGCACTGCTTGTTTTGTGTTCAACTGATATGAATATTCTCAGTGTAACTGAATGCTCACCTTACAATGATGAAATCAATTTGTATTTCTCTGACGCAGGTTTTTATCTTTGTGGTTGTTGGTGGAATTAGTTTTCCTTGAAGTTGAGATCATAAAATTGAGTCAGTGTGAGTGTCACAATTCAAAATACAAATCCAGCATTTTACACTTGGCCATATGTAATTACATTTCCTTCATTCACTGTTTCTTTATACTCTATAGATTGTGTATAAATTACACATCCACTGGCATCAGTTATCTAGGACAGTTGCATCATATTAAGTCTTATTTAAATGTAAATCTGATACTTACATTGGCCCAGCTGGTTCGTCATCTTAGGCAGAATGGGAAGCAAAAACAACAGTTTTTGTTTGAAGCTGTAATGGTTCCAGCTGGCACAATATTCACATTATTGAATGAATGCTGACTGATTGCATTAAGTAGCTAAAAACAACTCAATGCCATATTGTCTTTCAATATTTAAGATATTGTTGTGGAGCAGAACAACACAGAACAAAGACTTTGCTTTGTGAGTAATTATAAGGCTTGCAGTTTATAACAGTACAAGAACAGAGAAGAAATACAACCATTCAGCCCATGGAGCGAAAAACTATATATATATATATATATATATATATATATATATATATATATATATATATATATATATATATATATATATATAAAAAAGTCAAGATGCTTATATATTACATATATACATATCTATATATGTACACACATTTTTAGCTTTTTAAAACAATACAAATTGAAAGGAGAAAAGAAATGAAAAGTTAAATCTCATGCTCATGCCAACATGATAGCATTTGAACAGACTCCAGTGAGGAGGATGTACAGAAATGAAGGTCATTTGAAGGTTAAACAGCAAAAAAGCAGATAGCATTGGAAGCAAAATAAAAACCCATTTCAGCCTAAATCAAACACGACTTATATACACACTAAAGTACAGAAGAACAGTGAATATGACAATACTGGTAGGTTCAATCAAGCTGCATGCAGGTCTTTCACTTACCACAGTGTTTTAGGTAGTGCCATTCAGAGAGAAAGAAACGTGTTAACGTTGTTAATCCTTAATGACTTAATGATATTAACCGCTAAAAGTGTAATTTAATGCTAAAATAATGGTGCAGTGATTCTAAACACCTGTATAAAATGTGTAGATTAACCAAACGAAGCTAAAAACTGAATTTATACACCTAACATTGTATTTTTTACATATATACACATCAGCACACATCCACGAACAATGTAAAATACTGAACTGAACACATTTTAATCAAACAAAACGCAAAAATTCGTCGTTTCTCTGTCTGACGATGAAGTCAATACCGAGGAAAACCACTAGGTGGCGATGCTGGACAGACAACATCCTGTTTAACGTCACTAGCTCAAGACGTTAACCGTTTGTTATGCTAAACCAGTTCTTGTCGATTGGTAATAATTAAATACAAGATATAGCAAACATAATTGAATCCCATATTTCTGTAAACCGTCTTCAACATAAAGAGTTCGTTTTATATGAAGTCAGGGCTAAAGTGAATTTACTGGCATGCAGGAATACATTGTACTGGACTGACAGGGTCTCGTTTTCTCTCGCAATGCATTGTAGGTGAGCTGTAAATGGCGTGGGACTACACCATAGACAACACCTCCACACGCATCAATAATTTACTGCCCACTACCTACCCATGCACCACAGAGTCATGTTTCTCTCAAATATCAGATAAGAGTCCAGATGACCTAAGGCAGGTGCCCTACATGAAAAGAGCGATGAGTGTGTGTGTGTTTGGTCTGGATGGCCTCAGACTAAATTATTAAGCAAGAGACCAGGTCAGGATCGGATAACAGAGTGCATGGTTTCCCAATAAACGAGTCAAAGGTCTCATGACGCAGTGGGAGAAAACTAAGTCTGTGCGTGCTGTATAAGATGTATAGGACAACTAAATATAGGCCTAATATATAGGCTAAATAAATATTACATAGGCCTATACTACTGTTCAAAAGTTTGGGATTGGTATGATGTTTGAAATGTTTTTTTTTTTTTTTTTTAAAGTAGCCTCTTATGGTCACCAAAGCTGTGTTTAATCAATACAATACAATACAAACAATAATATTGGGAAATATTATTGTGAAATGGCTATTTTCTATTTGAATATATTTAAAAGCATAATTTATTCCAGTGATGACAAAGCTACATTTTCAGAAGCCATTTTTCTATGATTTGGTGCTTAAGTAACATTTATTATTATTTTTATTATTATAAATGTTGAAAACAATTTTGCTGCTTAATATATTTTTTCCATATGTTCTTCAGGATTATTTGATGAATAGAAAGTTCAATGGTATTTATTTCAAAGATAATTCTTTTGTAACGTTATATGTCTTTACTGTCACTTTTCACCAATTTAATGCATCCTTGCTGAATAAAAGTATTTCTTCTTTTGGGAAAAAAAAAAAAATCTTACTGACTTTTAGAAACATTACTACATTTCTGTATTTAAAAATATTGTATTTAAAAAAAATTACGCCACTGAAGATATACTTAGAGTCTAAGTATATCTTCAGTGGCATCATTTTCTTTAAATACAATATGAAATTCCTAGTAAGAAAAAGTGTTGTAGATACTTCTGATGGCCCTCTAATAAATGTCATACATTTTCAGTTTTTAGAATATTATATATTGTTTTATCATGTTATATATTATTATATATTTTTTAAATAAGCATGTAAATATTAGCTAACATTAAATTGTATTGTATACATTCAGTGGCCCCAATATCTATTTGGACACTTTTGGACAATTACATCACACTTCAAAATTTGTGAATGTCACTGGATTAGATTTAAAAAAAAATAACAAACCAAATGTGGCATCTGCAAACAAATGCTGCTAAAACATGTCTCAGAACTAACTTTCTGAGCCATTTTTGTGGATAGAAAGTTTTCAAATACTTTATATTAATTAAAAAAACAACTTAATTGACATTTTGTTGCATAAAGAGTGTGACTTAACTGCCCAAATTATTTGGAAATACCAGTAATTTGACGAGCGCAAACATTAATAAATCGTGTTGTGCGATTCATTTTAATTGTGTGTCTGAAAGGGAAACTCCTAGAAATGCATATTCAAATAACTGTCCATGCCTTTTCAGCGCTAATTCTTTACTGTGAGTCTTTAGTAAATCCTGACAGTACTATTTTAACACCAAAAGTCGGTTTGCGCTAGTGCAAGCTGTTACTAAATCTGGCCCTAAATTTTTAATAAAATTACATTTTAATCATTTTCAGGCCCACTGTAGGTGTACATAATGGCATTATATTAGGTAAACTGTGCTTAGGGCGGTTATGTTTCTTGGACTGACAAGAAGTTCTAATGCTTTTCACAATAAAAAAAGCAGATATTTCTCTTAAATCTCTTCTAATATCAGCCTAAGATCAATAGTCTATATTGAGATAGTAACCCACCCTTTTACACTCACCATCAGGAACATCATCAGGCTTCTTGCGCTTCTCGTAGATGACAATGATCAGCACCAAGATGATGATTTCGGCGAGGACCCCCAGGAGGGGCCACAGGGGGGCCAGCTGGCTCCTGACGCGCAGAACTGATGTCATGGAGTTGGAGCCGATGGTGTTGGTGGCATTGCACTCGTATTCTCCAGGGTCAGAGGTGATGTCTAGGCTGATGATGGACAGCTCGGTGTAGCCATCCTTGCTGCTGATAAAGAAGCGGCCAGAGGAGTTGTCAATATCCTGGGTGATCGTTGGAGTGGGAGGAAAACCGGTGACACATAAGGAGGGGTGAAAGACAGGATAAGAAAAGCTAATGATTATACACTTAAATAGTATTAAAAAAGATTTACTTTTTATTAAATGATAAATGTTTGAAGGTAGCTCAAGTAACAGAAACGACAAAGCATAGTTAAAGACCTCTTAGCGTAACTATAAAATTGTATTTTTGTTTTATAAAGTAAGTGTAAGAATAAATTTGATATTGTTCTTGATATTTCAATATGAACACTTACTGGACTTAAGTAACGTAGTTTTACTTTATTATCCATACATATATTTTAATATGTTAAAATGTGATATTTAACAAACTGATATTTATATATTATGTAAGTAGTGCATATTTTTTGCTTAGTTTGGGCATTAGAATAAAATTGTGGTGTTTATTTCATTTTCAAGTATGAGCACTCACTATATCATACTATATGAGCCATAAAGCCTGATGTATCAAATATGAGATGAGAAATTTATATGAGATGAGAAATTTCAGATTTCATGTTAAAATATTTTATCTAAAAGGTTCAATAAACTTATTTCTAAAAAATTGGATTTTAGGACTTTTATTATATATATGCTTTATAGCGTTAAAACAACTTGAGGCTAAGAAAATTCATTTTCATTTTGGGCTCGAACTGTCCCTTTAAAACGACCAAACAGAGATTTAAGATTCACTCATGTGTCAAAATGGCCATACCATACTGACGCCGTTATCGAGTTTGTGCCAGGTCCACATGGGATAAGGATAACCCACGGATTTGCAGTGGAGGACAGCTTTTTCACCCTCATTCTTATTCTCACTGCGCTTGTGCCCCGTGATGTCTGGTGCAGCTATGACAGGAGAGCAGAAGGACAGTGAGGCCTTCACTATCAGAACAGATTTCATTGCGAAAACCTTATCAAGCACTCTGATCTTCAATCACTACGTGGAACTTTGTTCATTTGTCATTCGCAATGTCACGTTTGTGAGGTAAATATAGCTTAAAACCAGTGGCGGATCAGGAAATATTAAGAAAATATACCATGATTGCCCCAACGCATGGGAATAAACCAAGAACTTAAGTCCAACGCTGTCACGGTGCACACACGAGGGAGGATACAGGAACACGCAGACGTGGACGTAACTCAAATAATAGTCTTTAATTGAGACATCAGGGCAAGACAAGGCAAGGCAGACACAGGAACACCAGGGAGTAATGAGTAGACCAGACAACACGAAACTGAACGGGCATGAACTAACATACACAAGATAATGAGACACACACGGCTGGACAACACTTTACTAATAATCACATTAAACAGGGACAGGAAACAAACCAAATATGGACACAAGAGGCAGGAACACATGACACACACGACAGAACCCTGACAGTCAGGGCCGGAGTGGGACTCATTTTCAGGCCTGGAGTTTCATGCCTTAGACCGGCCCACTTTGGGTTTTTTTTGTTTGTTTTGTTTTGTGTT
>JAFVLL020027547.1:87645-156850 GCA_021397915.2 Tor tambroides
AGCGGCAACCCGTGATCTGGACTGGGGAGCCGCGGACGGCGGCGGTGATTTCCCGCGATCGGCGGGCTGGAGAGAGCCGCGGACAGCGGACTCGCGGCACTCGCGGCGATCCCGCCGAACTCCCACGCGTTGCTGCCGCGGGCTATGGCGGGATGACGAGCGGCGACTTCCACGCCGCGGGGCAGACAGACAAACAGGAACAAAATAAAACGTGGTGAAGGGGCGCCGCTTACTGTTTCGGTCTGGTCTTCTGTCACGGTGCACACACGAGGGAGGATACAGGAACACGCAGACGTGGACGTAACTCAAATTATAGTCTTTAATTGAGACATCAGGGCAAGACAAGACAAGACAAGGCAAGGCAGACACAGGATCACCGGGGAGTAACGAGTAGACCAGAAAACACGAAACTGAACGGGCATGAACTAATATACACAAGATAATGAGACACACACGGCTGGACAACACTTAACTAATAATCACATTAAACAGGGACAGGAAACAAACCAAATATGGACACAAGAGGCAGGAACACGACACACACGACAGAACCCTGACAAACGTGATTTGATGTGCTGTGAAAACAATGACGTTTTCTCCTTCACGTTTATTTATTTGGTTGACCTTTTTTTCCCCAAAGTGATTTACAGTGCATTCAAGATAAGATTTATCCCATGAATTACTCAGGATTCAAAGCTGTGACTTATGAAATCGTTTAAATGAGTGTGAAGTGCTGGTTCGAGATTTCATTTAAGTTAATGATATTTTAAAATATAAAGGGATGCACCAATATTATTGTTATATTACTCAATTTGTAGTATTATGGCCGATAACCAATAAATGCTACTCAAAAAATTCTATATTACATTCTTTTTAAATAAAGTAAAACATGTGACAAATACATTTTTCACATTATAGTATGACAAATGGATATTAATCTAAATGAGAGATTTATTTCAGTGAGTGTTAGACAACAACAAAATTGATCTAAATGTAACAGAGAATATAAGTACAATTAAATATCCAAAACTGATCTATTCAGTATTATTCAGTATCAAATGAATGATGAAGTATAAATATATTGTGCATCCCTAAATAAGACTCTTTTATAATCAAATAAAATGTTAAGATATTTGATATTGAGACAATATTAAAAATATGGGGTCATTAAGATTTTTTAAATACTTATTCAGAAAGGACACAGGACACTGTCTATTCATCAAATAATGCTGAAAAAAAAGTATAATTTTAACCAAATAATAACCAAATGATCACATTAGAATAATTTATTAAAAATATATGAAAAATACAAAACCGTTATTTTAAACTGTAATGGCATTTCACAATATCACTGTTTTTACTGTCATTTTAAACCTTGACAATATAACTATATACTTGCTGTTGTCACTGACATATTAAATCTAATATGATAATATCTCAAAGGAATATGTATGTAAAAAATATACACTGAATATATGGGGCCATAATGAGATGATTCACAGTCAAATCTCTAAGGCTTAGTCAGTGAAACCAACAGAGTATACTGAAGTATTAGCATCAAAAGAAGGCATATTATTCACGATATGCCAAATACCCCCACATATACATCCACATGTAAATCCTCTCCACATTTTGTGATTCAAAAGTCAAATGATGAATTATGACAGGAGATTTGAAGGGTTAATTCAGTCTAAGTGACCGCAAATATCTCAGTTAAGAGATGGGAAAAGCAAGAGAAAAAGAGACAGATTTACATCCCCACCCCCTCAGACATGCAGGCCACCATCTGGTGCCTGTGAGCCGACCGCAGGATAACCAGAAAGAGGTGACCAGGACACACTTAAACCGCATGGCACTTTACCAACTGATGATCTCTAACACACAAACCAAACAGCCTGGGAGCTTTAAAGGCCATTACTAAACACATGATCACAACGAGAGCTGGGCTGCCTGACATTTTAATATACACCCATTGCTGACTTAGGCATTTCATCGGTACAACTGAAACAAAAAGTGTGTATATATATAAAACATATAATAAAAAATAAACCTGTATAATGAAGGGCCATAAATATAAGTTAAAATACTACATATTTTCTGATGTAAATTTAAATGTTCATAATTTACATTTATATTTTCAGAGGTATAACTATATATTTAGATTTGCAAATATATTCAGACTATAATTGTATAATCAGATCTACATATGTGACCCTGGAGCACAAAACCAGTCTTAAGTAGCACGGGTATATTTGTAGCAATAGCCAAAAATACATTGTATGGGTCAAAATTATTAATTCTTATTTTATGCCAAATAGCATTAAGATATTAAGTAAAGATCATGTTCCATGAAGATATTTTGTAAATTTCCAACCGTAGATATATCCAAACTTAATTTTTGATTAGTAATTTTCAATGCTAAGAACTTCATTTGGACAACTTTATAGGTGATTTTCTCAATATTTAGATTTTTTTGCACCCTCAGATTCCAGATTTTCAAATAGTTGTATCTCGGCCAAATATTGTCCTATCCTAACAAACCATACATCAATGGAAAGCTTATTTATTCAGATGTATATATCAATTCACATATATTATTCAGGACTCAGAAATAAATAAGTCAAACGTTTGATGAAAACTTTATTAAAAATGTACAATCAAAATATTCTTAAAAAAAAGTCATTAATACCACTACTCTGTTGTTGCTGTTTTTATTATTATCCAATTTTAGCCATTTAATTACTTATTATTGATATGATGAGGATGATTATTACTATTATTAAAATATTGCTGATTATATACTAATTATTAACAATTTATTCACATTCACCCTGTACTGCTTGGTGAACAAAACCTGGATGTCTTCCCCACACAACCAACTGAGCTCAATACAATGCTTTCATGGCCTTTGTGAGCGTCTAAGCTCTGCTCTGACTCAGCATTTGCTATGTGGAGGAGATGGAAAAACAAGCTGACCCCACAGACGGGTTCAAAAATGTCAACACTCATCTAAACCAACTGAAAATCAAACTCCTTGTGATAGTAGAAAACCACTGACCATTCAATTTTTTTTTGTTTTGAATTGCGTTTTGAGAAATGTGGGGAATTTTGAGGGCATCTTACCTTTTACCTCAATGGTGGCATTTGCTGCAGGGGCCGAATCGAATGTATACACACACATATACTCGCCCGAATCCTCTGGCCTTGGTTTATTAAGTCTGCGTAAAACATAAAACACATTACACTTAGACAGTGGAGGTACCATAGGTGTTCTTTGAAGTACACTGGCATAATATAAAATGATTCAGAATAACACACCCACAGGTAAAGAGAAATGCAGGTTAAATGTTAGCAGTACTAGTGTGCCTAGTCTGATTAGATTAGGAGTCAGGCAAAGAGATTAGCAACACGTGCTGGTAGAGACAGAGGATTTAGAGCAATGCGGAGAAGAGCGGCATCAACAAACACTCATCCAGAGCCTGAGAGTCAATGAGACAATACATTTACAAAACAAAGACCAACCCAGCTCATGCAAATGATTATATAATGCCATATTTTAACCCTGTGTTGGCAAATTTTAATCTGATAGTGGCACTGAATGATATTCAGGTCAATGTTTTTGCAATGCAATTTACTATAGACATTAGTAATTAATCTAATATTGAACAAATGTACTTTTTTAAATTAAAGGTTTCAAATCAAAATCAGTTTCAGAGACACAATAATATGCTGTCTGTTGAGTAACACATTGTCAGTACATATGTAATATACAAGTGTATGTACATAAGCATATACTGTATAAATATGTAAACGAATTTCTAAGTAACACATTTTGCTAATTGATTAATCTGTCAATTAATTTCCGTACATTATACACTAAAAACAAAAAAATGGTTTAAAATATCAAGTGCACAATGTGGCAATCTGGTCATATGAAAAATATGTTTAAAAAATAAAAGTATTAAAATATAATGTGGCACCGACCATTCAGTTGAACTTGTATGTATGTATGTATGTATGTATGTATGTATATGATGTATAAATGATGTATAAATATAACAAATAAACAAGTAAAATTAATTATGGCATTGAAATGAATGAGTGAAAATTTAATATAATATAGAATATTTATATTTTTAATCATTCATATAACTATATATATATATATATTCATATATATATATATATATATATATATATATATATATATATATATACACACACACACACGTATATAACAGCACATACTTGTATTCCGTGTTTTTGCCATCGCCTCTTGTGTCAGAGATCTCCTCCCCATTCTTCATCCAGAAGCTCTCTTGGTGGTTGCTTTGGGAAGCTGTAAGGTTGCACTGAAGCGTGATTGGTGGGCTGTGGTAACCCATGGGTAGAATCATGTGATCCGTTGACTCAATTGATGGTTCTGGAAGCACAGATGCATCGGTCAATGCCAGAAAAATATTACATCACACTGACTGAAGGCGACAGGGAACACACACACACACACACACACACACACACACACACACGTGTGTAAGAATGGGAGAGGAAAATAAATACGGGAGATAAAACATGTAGCAACAAGCGAAAGAATCACTGAGCCTTTTATGTTGCTTCTTGTAAATGGAGAAAAACACATTTCACATGTGAATCTGACTCATGAAATATCATCTAATATTCAAAGTTTACGATAAAACGTAAGAATCTACCAGACAAAATTATTTTTTTAATTAATGAATATCAGAAAATAAATGAAATTTAAAAAAAATAAAATAAATAAATAAAATATTATATATATCCAGAGATGCTATATATCCAGTGGGGTCCAAAAGTCTGAGACCACGAAAGATCTTTCGCAGTCTTTTAGGATTTTGAATTTTCTAAGATTCTGCACACAAACACATACCAAATACTAAATCCCAAAACGTAAAGTCCATTGTTATTATAGTACCACTGATACACTATTACAGTTTTTGTTAATGTTTTGAAAAATGTTTTTCTATTTTGTTTTCCCTTTCATTTTAGTTTATGATTTAGTAATTCTGTTGTGCATGTTTCTCATTTACATTCGTTTTTATTATTTTTTTATTTATTAGTTTTAGTTAATTTAGTTTTATTTATTTTAGTATTTAAAGTTGAACTAAAAGGAAAATGAAAAATCTTGCCTTGGAAACTACAGTAGCTGAAATAATTCTTTTCTGTGTTTTAATTTCTTTCAAATTACATTTCAGGTAACTAAAGTGTTTATGATTTTAGTTTTAGTTAATGATAGTATCCCTCACTTCATCTTTTCACATAAAACATTGTTAAATTATAATAATATAATTTACACTGAATTCTATAAGGCAGCATAGTGACCTCACACTTCTGGACTCCACTGTATACCATATTTGACACAGGCCTATAGGGTAGGAATTAGCTCCACTATATCAGCCATTGAACATTGAAAAACATATCGGCTGACCACTAACTAATGTACTGATCCATGGATTCCTCGGAACAGAAACTGTAATATTGTCATGGTCAAACCCTGAAATATCTCAATAAGGAGGACAAGGACATTTTCCACTCAATAAGGGCTCTCTGACTACGAAAAATAGGTCACTGCCTGTATATGCAGAAGCTACAAGGGCAAGAGTAATCTAAGAGGATGGTGCTCTGACCGTTTTATTCCGGTTAAAACAAAAGGAGGAGGAAAAGGGAAGCTCCGCTACTGATGGCACAACACTAAATGGAGGTAAAATCAAGGGGGCGGATGGTTTATTTTGGCTACACCGCTAGCGGGGACAGTTTAACTCACTCTGCAGTACGGTAACTGTTGCCTGGGCTCGTATCCAAGTAGTGGAAGGATTCTGGCGCAAATCGTTACGCCGTGGATCGTTACTGGCCCTGCACTCATAAATCCCAGAATCCTCGATGGTGACGCGAGTGACTGCTAACACGCTTACACCATTGACGCCGTACGCCGTGTTGATGGACACGCGTTGTTTGCGCGCGCCATCCCACATCTGGAAGAAACTGTCGGCCCTGTTCACCTCCGCATACCACCACTGGATCTCAGGTGTGGGCTTCCCCACAACGTCACAGTACAGCTCGAACGTGTCGCCCGTCAGCTTAGTCTCAGAGAGGGGCGACTTCACAAACCCCGCTGAGGGGCGGCACAGAGGCGGGGGAATATGACAAAGAGATGGGAGGGAAAAAAAAAGACAGTGGGTGGAAAAAAAGAAAACATAAAAGATTAAATTTAAAAAACAAACCAAAAATGTAACAAGAAATGAATAATTGCACAATTGATGATTGAGAAAATGAAAAAGGTTTTCTTTTACATAACATGCATTTACATTTAGTACACTGATCAGTTTTATTTCTGATTTTGTTTATATTATGTTTGATTCCGTACTCATTTTGTTAGTGATGTTATGTGCATATGCATCCCTCTTAATTTAGATGTTCTTTACCATGTGCAAAAAAGCTCTTGCACAAAAGTTGTATTTATTTACTTGTGTATATTTACAGGAAATTAAATCAGGTCGGGGCCTCATCCTAACTGCAGTAATGTAATGATATGACCTATATTTTATCATGTTTTTCCATCCTGAAGCACCGATTTTAAAATTCTGACCAACACTGAAAAGCTAATAAATAAATTTATGGCTGTATTTATATATATATATATATATATACACACACACACACACCTCTTATTCTCACCAAAGCTCTATTTATTCAAAAGTACAGTAAAAGCAGTAATTGTGATTTTTTTTTTTTTTACTATTTTAAATGTTTTCTATTTTAATATTTTAGAAAATTCAATTTATTCTTGTGATGAAAAGCTGAATTTTCAATCATCATTACTCCAGTCTTCAGTGTCACATGATCCTTCAGAAATCATTCTTATATGAATCATTATTATTATTAATGCTGAAAATGGTTGTGCTGCTTAACATTTTTTTTTTTTGGAAACTAATGGATTTCTTTCAGGATTCTTTGATGACTAGAAAGTTCAAAAGAACAGCATTTATTTGAAACACCACTTTAGAATAACTAAATATATCCTTGCTGAACATATCTATATGTAGATAAAAATAACTACAATAATTCATGAATCATAAATTGAGCATATACATTTAAATATTGATTTGTCAAACTGAAACTGGAATATTAGGTCACATTGTGGGATATAGTTTTGTACTGCACATTTTAGCAAATTTTCTACTTCAACTGGATATTTTATGCACGCACAAAATTTGCATACTGTGCATAGCATACATACTACATATTCGTGCAGTATGTCAGTCTGCTATTCCGACCATAACTGGTTTGAAGATAATGCGATTGATTCTACAGAAAGTGCACAGCCTTGAAGGGTGCTGTCAATATAGCACTCTGAATCTGAGCAGTCAAGCACCTCAGTGCAATCTCACTATTCATGTGTGGGTGTGCTGACAGACAGGCGGTTTCCATAGAAGCATATACAGCTGAGCAGGTAGGCCTTTAAGAAGAGGGAGTGCTGCCCACCACACTGCATGCATGTCTGCCGCCCCCTCATTAACCGCTGTGCAAGCTGATTGCATTCACAGATATGAAGCCCCGGTAAGTGTCAACAGTCAGATAGTGCGATAAGTGTTTGTTGTGTGCATTGCACCATACAGAGAAACAAAACTGGAGCAGAGACTGAAGGTGTGATCAATCAACAGTGCTTTCTAAAAAAAAAAAAAAAAGTTTTGAAATGACACACAATGCACAATCAAAAGATATCAAAAGCAAAACTAAAAAAAATGATATAAAGCATAAATAAATTATGAAAGGAAAGCCTTTATAGTTGAACAACAGCCACTGATAGGTGTTTTGTGGAACTAAATAATGTTGTTTTAGACACTCAAAGCATCATACTAATGATAATTATGTGTATGCATATAAGATATAGCTATATTTTAATTTACTAGAGTGTGATTTAACTTTATAAATAATAATAATAATAATAATAATAATAAATATGCATATATATAAATAACTAGTTTATGGTTGCTTTTGATGGTTTATTTACATTTCTATTTTTATCTATCCTTGTTTTAATGTTGACACCACATATTTTGTGTTTCACACATAACCTTCAAAAGTCAAATCTAACAGAAGAGAAAATGTATAAAACAAATGTGACCGCTACACTAATCATTTATTTAGTTTAAAGGCTGTATTATGGAATCAGTCAGTCAGTTTCAAATGGGAGGTTGTGCTAGTAAGAAGAACAGACAAAAGATCAATAGCACAAATAAAAAAAAAAATAATACAAAATGATTCCTTTGAGGTTATGTTACATAAATATGCAGAGAGGCATTTTACTGGTTGTATCATGTTAATCAGAACATGTTATTAGTTAAGTTTACACACAGTGGGCTACTGCTGGTTCTTATGATAATGAATGTGATGATAAAACAATCATATAAGGCCGGAATGAGAAATAAAGCAGGACAAGATATGACTTTTACTTCTGTGATGCAAATTACCAAATGCTGCATTGATAAAAACGATAATAGAAGCATGTTTTCTTTTGACACAAAGATCGCAAAAGAGCCTTGCAGTAATTAGAAGGCATAATTAGGAGCTCCTGTTCCACATCCCTGTGTGCATGAAAGAAAACTAACATAGTGCCTGACCTTCAAAAATAACAAGCTTTCAGCAGATTCTTTAAAGTCAATGTATACCACAATCCATTTTATTTGGCCTACATATTTCTAATGCATTCAGGTGAAACAGGAAAACTGTGTAAGGAACGATTAAAAAACATTGACATTAAAGGTTTAATTAAACATTTTCTTGAAAGTAGGGATGCAAAGATATTTAAATTCTGTAAGTTATGTAATATTTGGTCAGAATAAATATAAATCGAAACACTAAAAACTAAAACCAGGCATTTTAAAATGCTGCAAGTGAATTTAGGCATAACAACCTTACATTGTACAATATGAAAATGTATTTTCATTTTAAGATTTGGTAAAAATAGCATTTAACAGTGTTATTTTCAATATTATTTTATACTATTATTTTACTATATTACTTATATGTTAATATAAAATTATACATTATAATTTCTTATGTATTTTACTTAAGTGCTATTTTAATTATTAGTATCAGATGTCTTTTTTAAAAACCTCAAATACACTTCATGATACCAATATACTGTGCATCCCTTTTTGAAAGGCGTCTCTTTCAATGCAAGTGCATCTAAGCTTGAGGAACTGATGGACATGTAGTTACTGTATGTGGACAGGGCTTGTATGCTATTGCATATAGTTGCTCACTAACGATAGAAGCAAAAACCTTGTTAGCCTAAAGGCAGAAATCGCTGTTGTGCTCTTATGCTTGTAACCAAACACAGTTATGCCAAAATGATCCATTTGATCAAATGTGTCTGTGTGAGTGTGAGTGAGATGAAAGGAAACATGTTGGGTTTGATCTTCATATGAGCTTATGGCCCCTCACAAACAGGCGATGGGCAAAACAGTGGGTTGTGACCTAAAAATGGACCCCAGATCTGTTCTGAGACGGTCACTGACAGCAACAATGATAAATGCAAATTATAAATCGTAACTAACAACATAATCATGTATAAGTAAAAAAAAAAAAAAAATAGGCTTATCTACTTCTAAAATAAAATAAAAAAAAAACCACTTCCCATATCTAATTGTTGACATCCAAGGCCATCCGTCCAAACAATACAGGCACAAATATATATGCCACTTGTTATAAACTAGTTGAATCAGGCAAAAACTATGCAAGGTGAAAGAAAATATGATCCAGACTACATTAAAGAAATAGTTCATGAGAAAAATTTAAATTTGCTGAAAACTGATTCATCCTTCAAGATGTAGAAGAATTAGTTTTTTCATCTGAACAGATTTAAAGGAATTTAGCACTACATCACTTCCTCACCAATTGATCCTCTGCAGTGAATGGGTGCCGTGAGAATGAAAGTTCAAACAGCTGATTAAAAACTCTAGAAGAAAAGTCTAACGGGGTTTGTCGTCACGGCGGGCTGCAGCACTCTACAAGACTCTAGTCCATCAATTAAAGTCTTGTGAAGCAAAAAGCTGTATGTTTGTAATAAATCCATCATTAAGATGTTTCTAACTTAAAAAACGTTGCTTTTAAAACTTCCATTCTGACGGCACCCATTTGCTGCAGAGGATCCATAGGTAAGAAAGGGATATAATGCTAAATTTCTCCAAATCTATTCTGGTAAAGAAACAGTCTCATCCAGACCTTGAGGGTGTGCACGTTTTCAGCATTTTTTTGGTGAACTCTTTCTATTAAATTTTTTTTGACTATTTGATTTTTTTCCATCACAGAAAAACTTTTTTTAGAACGTGATGAATCGCAACACATGAGTCCTGGAGCAAAACCGGTTGAGAACCACCAAATCCAATCAATGTGTCACCTTGGATCAGGTGTTTAACACAAACTACAATCTATATCAACTACTTTTTCGTTAGAGGTAATAATAACGAACGCATTAGCCGAACGGCAGTAATTCATAACTGGTTATGGCCAGGAGAGGAAGTCGGACGGGCTCTCATTAACTGAGCGCGTTCATGACGTCATAATGCACCGCGGTGCTCCTCCGTTAAGACTTTAACGGGTCCGCGCGCACGGGGAGGACATTAACGCCATGCATACCGCTGCTGCATCGGCTCTATAAATAGAAACATGCAGCAGAACGGACTGCTGCTATTTACGGCGCTGCAGAGGACCGGTGCTCAAAGCGGGCACCTGCCTCCGTTTGACGAGCGCGAAGATCTACGCAAACGGATCGCTTTGCGTCGGAGGAACAAACGGGAGAATTCCTGAGTCACTAGCCTCATGCAAATCAAGCACAAGTGCGAAAACACAGAATTCTGCATTCTGAACGGTCCGCGTTGGATCAAGCAGGTTTGGGTTTGTGGCAAGCAGCCGATGACCCACCTAAACACATCCAAATGAGAAAGGGAATCTTGTCCAAAAGAGCCACAAATAGACGCTCCCTGTGGGACAGGTCACCAAATATTAAAATATAACCTATTTGTGAGCATAAACGATGAGCCGATTTTAAGACAAACTGCTCTTTTAAGGCGGAATTGCAATGCGCTTCGACATTTAAACCTACAAGGACACATTTACCTAAATATTTAATAGGCTACACATAAATATCACCCTTCACAGCCCGGACGCCCATTAAGTTCTGAGTATTTCCGAAAGCAGTGCTGAGGATTGGTGGGAGTTTATCCCGTGCGGTCGAGGCAAATTACCTACACGTGCCGCAAACGTTCCGTTATCATGAAAGCCTTCATAATCTGTGATGAAACGGTTCTTTAAACACAACATATTCTTAAAGTCCTTACCGTTCTGAGCGGAGCCCGAATGCAGCATCAGGACTCCGAATAATATCACCAACGGATTCCCCGCGTAAGACATTTTCTAGGTCGTCTGGCTACCTGGAATATGTGTGGGGGGATGCAGAGGAGAGGGAGAAGAGGGCTGTCGAGGAGGAGGTGAGTGGAGAGGGAGCTGCTACAATGACGAGGCGACCCTGGATGGAGCTCGAATCGGGTCAAGCAAAAAACCCGTCGCCTGGCAATAGCGAGCGCGGTAAGTATCCGCTGCTACACTTACATCCGGTTTAAAACGAGGCTCGTGAAGACGGTGGCGCTGTCGTCTTAAATTCCCGCGATAGCAGACCTGTCCTGCCTACATCCCAGAAAGATGGACACAATCCTCAGGTGATTTTCATATGCTTTTATAACCTAATGGAGGTCTTCAGGGGCTTCGTGGAGAAAACTGGTTTTAATTTATTGTTTATTATTTTAATTTAGGAATGTGAGGAAAAATTCCAGCACTACTTGTGATAAGGGGAAATTTATTATAACAGTACCAACGCCTTTCGGCCTAAGAGCCTTCCTCGGGGTATTATACACACACATTCTATACAAACATTTAAAAGGCACATCTCCATATAGGCACATCTCCATCCTTTTAATTAGTGTGATGACTTGAGTTAAGTTTGTCAGCTGTTGCTAATTTGTAAATGTGCAATCCTATATGTGTGGCGTTTTACCCCACTGACTATGTTTGAGAAAAAAATTGTCATTCTTAAAATATAATTATATTTCCTTTAAATAACACATACTCCCTATCTACAGGCCTTATTGTTTTCATATCATATATAACTGATGTTTTACAAAACAACAAGTTTTAAAACTCTTTTTTTCTTACTGCTGAAAATTAGATCATTTACTGTGAAATCCGTTTTCTCTCCGGTACATCACCAGTGTAAGCTTCATGGTGAAAACTTCTACATCACTCTTGTCAACGTAGTCCATAGTTACAGTAAAAATTTATCTTGATTTTATCTTGTGGTTATTTTGGGAAAAACAGTAGGGGGGGGGGGGATGGGGGGCGTTTCCCCCCACTCTACCCCTATCAGAAAACAAGAGACTGGGAATGGACTCTTATCCATATAACTCACTAAAAATTTAATTTCAACAATATTTTGCACAATATGCATGTTTTTTTTAATGTAATATAGCCTATTTTATGTTTGGTTACTATTTAACCATAACAGCTTTGCTGCACCAAATCATATTTTAGGAAAACATGAATTTACTTATTTCTTTATTTGCTCTTAAGGAACCTGGCACAAACACTTTCTTATAACAGTAAGTTAATTCATTCATTAATTTAACCAACACATTAAATGCCAGTCTATCACTGCCATAATGTGCCAACATTTCCATTCCCTGCCAAAACAAACACTGTAATCTGTAGTTCTCAGGATGACAGTCTACTGCCATCTACTGGACAGTGATGTTATAGAAAAAAAGTGTATTTGTAAACTGTAAGATACCTTGTAAAAGTAAAAAAATATATTTAATTAGACAATTTTAATGTTAATAATGTGTTTTTGGAGCAATTATTACATTACAATTTTTTATTTATATTTACTAATTTTGGAGAAGGTATTTTGTTAACAAAACTTGGTCTAAACTAGAAAAAAATATCTAAATAAATCTCTCTCATTGCACTCTAGTTTGCAATTGTTTGCACTTGTACCTTACTGAGCGGGCAAACATGGCACTTCATGTCATGCGCAAGCTGTTCACACTGGCTCTGACCAGAATAGATACTAACTGATATCTCTGTATACATAAACGTCACATTTTTGCCAGTTTATATATAAGGATGCATGAAAACTGTTTCCTAAAACTGACACAGTCCATTCAGGCAATGGTAAACAAATGTTGGAAACATTTTCTGTTAGAAATGGCAATACACACCAAGGAAGTTTCAACTTCCGCGTTCTGTAGCCTGTAGGGCTAAATCTGTTGGATACATTCTTATCTTTTTCATTTCGCATCTGTCCCACAGATGAAATTTGCATGTAAGTAGAAAGGCAAGTTGTGTTCCAGAGAAATGCACACTAAGAATGTTGCAAATAATGTTTCAAGCTTTAATACATGCTATATAGAATTGTGTATTTTAGGGATTGTCAAAATTAATTTATTTAAACTCTTTAACTGCAGTAGTACTGTATGTGATAAAAACATAATATCTAGAGGATATTGGTCAATGAACAGTAAAAAGAACAAAATAGAAGTTCAGTGAGGCTGATGGAGCCTGTGATGTCTGATGATGCCTCTGGTGTTCTTCCAGCATATTATTCCCATTGCTGATTAAAACAGCAGTGTGTCATTTGCATATCATTTGCACTCTCAAAATATGAGCACATGTCCTCCAGACAAGGTTGAGCAACAGGAAGCATGATCGCTTTTTTTCAGTGACTCGTAATAACCACCTAAAACATAGTTTGACAAAATAAGTTAATATATAATAGTAATAGTTAAATAATATTTATTTAAATACAGTGCTTACAAGGTAGCAGTTTATTTTCTTTAAGCATTCTTTTTAAATATCTGAATGCTTAATGTACTGTGGCGGGAGGAGCAAACGACAGACACAGTGGGTGTGGCGTCAGGCCTCGGAGAGGCTTTTATTCAACAGAAATATCAAAAATAGTGTCCAAAGGGGGGAAAAGTGTCCAAAATAAACAGGGGATCTGGTGTCCTCGCCGTGCTCGGGGCTAGTGAAGGAAGGGCAGTGTTCATGACGGGAGGAAGGGTCCAGAGAAGGGGCGGAGTCCGGTGGCCGCACGCGCTCCCCTCTTCGGTCCCTGGCGCGAGGGGCGGCGGCTTCCTTGAGCGGCTCTGCTCTCCTGGGCCCGGGATACGCCTGGGGGACTCCACGGCCCGGCATCCTGGCCCGACGGTCGTGTGACGGGTGCGGCGTCGTCCGGACTGCGGGTCCAGCTGCTCGCGTCTCTGGCGGCGGCGGGGAATCCCTCAACGCTCCCTTCCTGGACCCACGAGGACACCAGCGTGCATGCACGGGGAAGAGACCGGTCTCTCGAGGAGAGGCGCTGCTTTCGGCATTTAACGGCAAGCGTGTGATGGAGGCCCTATTCAGATCAGGTGCGCCTCATCACACGCGCGCCAGACCGAGCTAAGCTTCTGCCTCTCCTCTCACACGCCCACTCCCGTCGGGAGCCTGGTGAAGGGCGGCGAATAAGGGACGGGGTGGTGATGATATGAAAGGGGGGAGGCAGCCGACTCGTCACAGTACAGACTGTACAGACATAAAGATTAAAACTTTGCTTTTTAGATAAATTCAGCCGTAGGCATGAAGATAAGTAGTAAAAATAGCCTTTAATCTTTTTTTTTGTCCTTATAAAAATGATGCTTAGAAATTCTAGATTTAAGTTTGAAAATTTGCTGTGCTACAAACAGTGTACTTTACACCAGAAAATATAAATCAATAACAATAACAACAACAAAAAATGTAAACCACAAAGTACAGTTTCACTCTTTTCCCACTCATATTGGTGGTCATATATTTTTTTCCTTTTTTTTTAGAAAAAAATATAATTTGTGATGAGGTAAGTTCTCTACAAAAAACAGGAAAGAGCACAAATAAAAGGATTAATTTTAAGAAGAGGTTTATATATGTTTCATGTGTTATTTTAACTTTCCAAGAAAACATTCTATTCTCATTCAAACAAGAAAATAGAAACATTGGTTATGAAATTTATTCCTGGGATTTGGGCCAAATATTCAATCACTCGGCTTTAATTTTCTTCTTAAATACTACTTTAAAACACAGAATTTTTATGACAGAGTAAATCATGAAACAAAACAAAACAACTATCATCAGCAGAGTCAAAATAACATCTATAGAGTGGTACTCAATCCAAGACATTCTGAAAGACTGTGTTCGTAAATGAGGAGCTCCTCTATTCCTCATGACAAACTCAATCCAGAAGATAGCACGATCAAGAGGTTTCATTGGCTGGTCGTGGTGCAGCTTCGAAAGTTTCTGCATGTTCTCCTTGTACGATGAGTTATACAGCACTTCCTCAAGTGCCTGTAGGAACATCGTCCTTTTCAACTCTGCAATATCCACAAGTTTAGCTGTGCCTCTAACTTTCATTCTAGAAAGATTGTCAGGTTGATCAAATACTATAGGTAGACCCAAAATGGGCACCCCATGATAGATGGCCTCTTGGATGCCATTAGTGCCTCCATGTGTTATAAAAACTTTAGTCTGAGGATGTCCAAGCAGGTCATTCTGAGGTAACCAGTCAACAAGTAATGTATTATCACCAATATTGATAGGTCGAGGTCCGGTGTGTCTCCAAATGATTTTTTGGGGCAATCTGGCAAAAGCAGCAGCAATTTCCTCTGTGATATCTTGTGGAAGATGGCTAAAAAGAGTCCCTAGGGACATGAGAATGACTCCGTGCTCTCCTGAGCTCTGCACGAACTCCTCAAGATCAGCTGGAAGCGGCTTGGCAGGTTTACACTGGAAGCCACCCATATAGACAATATTGGGCATTGTGGGTCGTGGAAACTCAAATGTAAAGTCGTTTCTCATGAGCCAGATGTCTGCATCCCGAAGGAGGGATTTGTAATTAATTTCTGAACCAAAGTATTTATTGCAGAAGGACTGGTAGTGTGAGGAGATAAATCTGGTTTTGTGATAAACTGAAAACATGTATCCCATTACGTTCTGTACACGTTGACTAAATGTCATCTTATCTGTCAGCTCTACTCCTGGTACAGGAACAAACGATAGTGGTGAAGGAGCTATTTCGTAATGTGCCTCTCCATGCATTGTCCAACGGACATTTAGCACAAGAGGGAGACCAAGACGGCGTGCCAAGAAAACTCCACCTCCAAAAGCTGGATCTGTCAGAACCAGGTCATATTTTGCAGTCTGGAGTGAAGCCATTAAGTCTTTATTTTCAAAGATTTTCCCCATTAAGAAAAGTTGATTACGATGCATCTCTTCAAATACCGTTCCAACCTCTGAGGCCAGTGTGAGGTGGGTCCAAAAGGACAGTTTCTCTCTTCTGATGACCAGGATATTTTCTGTAAATGCATCAAGCAGCTCCTTTTCAATGCCACCGCTATTATAAACAGTGACGGAGGTATAGAATGGAGACTCCTCCTTGATATACCAGCTGTTAGATGCTCTAAGCACTGCCACATTGTGACCTCTTGTATGTAATTCCTCAATCAGAACCTTCATGTTCACCCAGTGACTTCCATCCAACGGAAACACCAACACTTTACCTCCAAACACTTGAGATAATATGCTCAAGAATGCTAACATAGCAGCAGGAAAGTAATGCATCTTTTTTAACCTTTGACGAAAGAAGGTTGATTAAAATACATTATAATTCAGTGTCACAAAACACATCAACACTTATCCTAATAACTATTTACATAAAATGAAGGCAATCTGCTTCACTCACCACACAAAGTTTATTAGCTAGTGATGAAAATCCAAGTATGCGACCGACCAGGTAAAACACTGACTGCATTCCTAAATGGTGTGAAACAAGCCCGGCCCTGCTAACATGTACAAAACACTGGGAGTGTACATGGGAGAGCTGATACCAATGAAACTTCCTCTGTGTACACAAAACTTGTCTAAGCTTGTACATGCTATTGCTCATGAGAAGTGCATATAGATTTTGTAGCCCACCTTATGTCCTCCATATGTACTTGTTTACCAAGAAGAGAATAGTGTCATTGAAAACCTTGAGATTAAAAAAAATTCAAAGTATCACTTGTGAACAATATTTTTATTGTGTATACATATAACACGACTTTCTTCTTTGAGATGTGATGGACATGACATTGTGAACTTTCAGGAGAAAAATTACAATTTACTGTAAAACATTCACTGTTGGACATAACACACAGATGAAACTAGTGAGAATATTAAAAATGTTATTTAAACATCCAATAATTTGTCCATAGTTGTAGAAACATTCATATGTTTAGTCTGATTACGTCACGAATCATAAAATGTGACTAAAAACGGATTTATCCTCACTGAAATTAATTTATTTACGTGCTGGATTTCTTTCCAACGCTAGATGGCGATTAGGAGTAGCACAGGCCTACTTTCTAATTTGAGTCCATGACAGGCTGTTCCTCAGTTCATTTAAACTTTGTAAATTCATTATTTAAAAAAGGGGGGAAATTAATTTCTTTTTCACTTAATTTTTCTCTAGGGCGATTCAATGCAAATACAAAATTTGCCTGCTCTTGCTGGACCGATCACGTGCTTTACTGCAGAACGCGAAATTTCTGAGGTGAGGTACATTCATTGCACAACAAAATTAGTTTTTAAAGTTATTACGTTATGAATAACATTAAGTGTTAATAGCAGATATTAAGGGAGGTGACGACTACGGCTTGTAATGTTTCTAGCTCCTTCGAATTACGTAATTACGAATTGCGTAAGTGACATTTTGGGCTCAAAATGGTCATTTAGCCTGTTTATCCACCTTTTTTTTTCAACGCGGAAGTATGCCTATGGGTGAGACTTCCGGTTCATTAGCCGCGGAAAATAACGAGAAGAATTACAACGTGCAGTAAACAGTAGAACTGTTTGCATTACAAACCAGTGTGTTCATAATTAAGATAATAGTAGTAAAACGAAGTGGTTTGTACAGCTAAAAATAGCTGGACGCCATGATACCAGAAGCTAGACCCATAAAATTTATAAATGGCTGTGCCCATTTTAACGGGAAGAAAAAGGTGGATAAAGAAAGCTTGGTCAGATTGGACACCATATTGAATGTAACATTGAAAATGAGGCTGTGAGGCACAGACTTACAGTCTTTACAAACACCAACTGTCTAAAAGTGCTAGATCACAACTTCAAAACTCTTTATGGAGTTTTTGTCTACTTACTTTTTCTTCAGAAAAATATATTTCATCAGCTGAACAATCTGTATGTTGTTAAACAACAGTACACAGAACACACTGTACTTCTATCCCTCACACTTTTTTTCATTCCTGTATAAATGTAAATATGGATTAAAGAATACAAAACTATACAAAATACAATGAATAGAAAAACAACAACAAGACTTCACACACACACACACACACACACACACACACACACACACACTAATCTCTATAGTCTAATAATCTACCTGAATTCTGTATAGTTTATATGTAAGTCCTATAGTCTAATCCACCCTATTTGATGGTGTTTTTTTAAAAATGGGCATTTTTGAAAACTTTAATACTTAATGTGTTTTCAGTTTATTACATTTCTTAGTGCATTAAGTTAACATTACTTTCCCACAGGCACAATTGTTTGTTTCTTTGTTTTCCTCCACCACACACATAAAACACTACGGTGATATCAGGCAAATTGGGCCTTCAGGTAAAATGGGCCATATAAGGTTTGAGTGTCTTATCACTTTAAAAGTTAACAGCCAATGACTGCAAAGAATTTTAAACTGTTGCCATAACAGTACTTGACATTTAGCAAATGATTTTATTGGTCTGAGGTTGCTAAAGGGGGAGGGGCAAAAAAACAAGGTGAGTGGCCTGACATATCCAATCTTACTTCTCAATAATAAGGTTGATAAATCAATAAAAAACAAATGCATATTTAGAAATAATGATTCATAACCCATCTCTTGATGGCTTCTGTGAGATAAAATACTGATTTTACTAAATAATCCAGATTTTTATATATATATATATATAAAAAAGCATTTTTAGTTACAGGCCCAATTTACCTGAATGTGTTAAGATAAAATGAGCCATTCATTTCAGTTAAAATGAGCCACCTTCTGAGTTGAGTTTAAGCAGAAATTCTGGTGGTTCCTCTTATTAAAAATTATTTATATTATTAATATATTGTATTATTGCATTTGTGACATACCTTTTTCACATTTTACCTGAGGACTGAGTGTGCTGTGAGCACTGTAGTGCCTGGTTTCATGAGCGCTGTGGTGAAGAGAATGGCATTTTTGATGACGACAGCTTTATCTGTCAAGGCTGTTTTTGAAAAACCTTCAGATCACGCACACATGTTGTGTTTCCATGTTTTATGGGGACATCCCATAGGCGTAATGGTTTTTATACTGTATAAACTGTATTTTCTATTGCCCTACATCAACCCTACACCTAAACTTACCCATCACAGGAAACTTTCTGCATTTTTGGATTTTCAGAAAACTTAATTCTGTATGATTTATAAGCTTGTTCCCTCATGGGGATCTAAAAAATGTCCCCACAAGGTCAAAATTGACTGGTATTGCTATCCTTGTGGGGACATTTGGTCCCCATAATGTGATAAATACCAGGTACACTCTCACACACACACACACACACACACACTCACACACACACACACACACACACACACACACACACACACACACACACACACACACACACACTTGTTCTGCTATCCTTGTGGGGACTCTCATAGGCGTAATGTTGTTCTGCTGTACAGACCGTATTTTCTATCGTCCTACACCAACCCTACACCTAAACCTACCCCTTACAGGAAAATTTTCTGCATTTTTACATTTTCAAAAACTTCATTCTGTGTGATTTATAAGCTTGTTTACCCGTGGGGACCTCAATTTAGGTCCCCACCGTGACACAAGTCCCCATGAGACTGTGTGTATTCAGGTCTAAGTCCCCACCAGGATAGAAAAAACAATTACACACACACACACACACACACACACACACAGTTGTTCAGTTTATTGTTACATTTTTCATGAAATTTGTTTTATTGATGAAATTGATTGAAATGTTTGAGTGTCTTACCTTTTCTATTTGAAATTCTTTGCAGCCATTGGCTGTTAAATTTTAAACTGTTGCAATAACACTACTTGTTATTGCTATTGTTACATTTTTTTCATAAAATGTATGTTTTATTGATGAAATTGATTGAAATTGATGTTTTAATGTAATTCAAATTGATGTTCTCATGTAATTTAAATGCAATGTTACACTGTTATATTATAAAATTAAATATAATTAAATGTATTTTATCAGAAATGTCTATTTCACTTTGCAGTTTGACTGGCCCATTTTACCTGAACACTGCTATCTCAAAAAATGTGGGGCAGCTAATGTTTCAAAACCTGTAGGGCCTGAACAATTATATTTTATTACATCAATTCAACACAAAAATATTAAAAACAATCCTTATTAATCATAAGAACACAGTTTAAGAACACAATTTCATACATGGGTTTTTTGTTAGCGTCCCAAGCAATTAACCAAAAAGTGGCCCAATTTGCCTGATATCACCCTAATAAAACAAATAACACAAACACTATAACCAAATATTAATATACATTTAACTATGTGTGGTCCATTTTCATAAAACAATAACATAATTTCAAAAGAAAAACAAAATATCAATAAAAAAGAAATTAATGAAAAAAAGGAACACAATCATATTTATGCTTTGTAATAGATTATACAGTAGAGGAAATGATGGTTATATAAAGAAATCAACAATATCATGAAAAATATAGATCTGATTACTAATTTTTAGCTTTGTTTTTATAAAATGTCATGTACCAAATCAGCTTTATGATAAAGGTAATGCTAACTGACACTAACAACACAATTGCTAACAGGGACAAAATAACATCTATAGAGTGGTACTCAATCCAAGACATTCTGTAAGCCGGTGTTCGTAAATGAGGAGCTCCTCTTTTCCTCATGACAAACTCAATATAGAAGATAGCATGATCAAGAGGTTTTATTGGCTGGTCGTGGTGCAGTTTCGACAGTCTTTGCATGTTCTCCTTGTAAGATGGGTTATGCAACACCTCCTTTAATGCCTCAAGAAACACAGTCCTGTCCAAAGTTGCAATATCCACCATTTTTGCGGTTCCTTTTGCTTGCATCCTGGAGAGATTATCAGGTTGATCAAAAGAAATAGGAAGGCCCACAATAGGCACTCCATGGTAGATGGCTTCCTGAACCCCATTGGTGCCTCCATGTGCTACAAACAGTTTAGTTTGAGGATGTCCAAGCAGGTCATTCTGGGGGAGCCAGTCTACAATTAAAGTATTATTACCAAGATTGGCAGGATTTGGTCCTGTGTGTCTCCAAATAACCTTTTGAGGTAGTTGGGCAAAAGCTGCAGCAATCTCATCATTGATTTCACTCAGAAGCTTACCAAAAACAGTTCCTAAAGACATGAGGATGACCCCATGCTCCCCAGAGCTCTGCACAAACTTCTCAAGTTCATCTGGAAGTGGCTTAGCTGGTTTGCACTGGAAGCCGCCCATGTAGACAACATTTGGCATTGTGGGTCGTGGAAATTCAAAAGTAAAATCGTTTCTCATGAGCCAGATATCTGCATTCTGGAGGAGGGAGAAGAAATCAACATCAGGCCCAAAATACTTCTGGGAGAACTCTTGGTAATGATAACCAAAGAATTTTGGATTTTGATAGACAAAAATCATATAAACCATCACATTCATGACTCTTTGACTGAATGTCATTTTGTCGGTTAGGTGTAATGCTGGTATAGGTATATATGAGAGAGGAGATGGAGCTACAACAAAGTGACCTTCTCCATACATGGTCCAACGAACATTTAGCACAAGAGGGAGGCCAAGATGGTGTGCCAATAACACTCCACCTCCAAAAGCAGGATCCGATAGAACAAGGTCATATTTACCATCTAGTGAATTCATTAAGGTCTCATTTTCAAATATCATAGCTGTCATATTGCATACTTGCTGATGAACTTCTGAAAAACTGCTGAAAATCTCTTGTCCGATTTCTATTTCAGACCAAAATGATTTTCCGTGTCTCTTGATTTGCAATAACCGGGGAAGCAACGTCATCCAAAAGCCATTGTCAAATTCACCAATGTCTACAGTAATGGAGGTATAGTAAGGAGACTCCTCTTCAATATACCAGCTATTTGAGCCTCGGACCACAGTGATATTGTGATCTTTTGAATGTAACTCCACAATAAGGACCTTCATATTGATCCAGTGGCTTCCATCTGCAGGGATGACCAGAACTTTACCACAATAGGATCCTGATAGAGCAGATAACAGAACAAACAAACTGAGAAGGGTGGAATGATGCATCTTCAATGATTACCTTAAATGAAAAAGAATAATAACTATATTAATGTGTTGTAGAATAAATGGTATTTCACAAATTACAATGATGAAGAGAATCTGAATTACTGTCTGGATATATAATGGAATTGAATGTTACATAGTTTCACCTTGATTTTCTACTACTTTATGGCCAAACTCTGCAAAACTGGACAGTTATTCAGGAATATTAAATAATATTAACTCCTTCCTTGGCATCAAGAAAGGCAGCTTCAGTAATAAGATTAGATGTTATATCTGCAAGTCACTGTAGTTTGCATCACTGACAGATTTTATGTAGTCTCAGTATGTATAAAAGTCAAGGTGTGATAACATTGTGTACATGTAATTGGATGCCTCTTTATTGTATTGTGCTCATAGAACTTTGTCAAATAAGAATTGAGCAATAGCTGATACAGACAGGTCATTCACAATTCTGCTGACTCAATCATAATACAAAGATTAAATTAATTATAATGTAGGGGATGGATTTTAGCCCTTGTACTATCTGTGAGTGTTATTTGGTTGTAGCAAGTCCTAACACTATAGACTGTTCTACACTAAAAGCAAAAAACAGAGAATCTGAATTACTGTCCGGAAATATAATGGAAATGAATGTTACATATAATGTCTCACCTCGATTTTCTACTACTTTATGTCCAAACTCTGCAAAATTGGACAGTTATTCAGGAATATTAAATAATATTAACTCATTCCTTGGCATCAAGAAATGCAGCTTCAGTAATAAGATTAGATGTTATATCTGCAAGTCACTGTAGTTTGCATCACCGACAGATTTTATGTAGTCTCAGTATGTATAAAAGTCAAGGTGTGATAACATTGTGTACATGTAATTGGATGCCTCTTTATTGTATTGTGCTCATAGAACTTTGTCAAATAAGAATTGAGCAATAGCTGATACAGAGAGGTCATTCACAATTCTGCTGACTCAATCATAATACAAAGATGAAATTAATTATAATGTAGATGGATTTTAGCCCTTGTACTACCTGTGAGTGTTATTTGGTTGTAGCAAGTCCTAATACTATAGATTGTTCTACACTAAAAGCAAAAAATTTAAAATACTTAAAGATTCATGAAAGCACATACTGTCAGGAAATAATCAAACTAAAGGAAACATCACAAATGAACTGATATTTCCAGCCAGTACTTCACTCACGTTTTACTTTCTTTCTGAATAAAACCATACAAAAATATCTCATTATATAAGCAGTCACAAATGCAAATATCAAAAGTGTCGCCAATAAAGTCAAAATAACATCTATAGAGTGGTACTCAATCCAGGACATTCTGAAAGACTGTGCTCGTAAATGAGGAGCTCCTCTATTCCTCATGACAAACTCAATCCAGAAGACGGCACGATCGAGAGGTTTCATTGGCTGGTCGTGGTGCAGCTTGGACAGTCTCTGCATGTTCTCCTTGTAAGATGGGTTATGCAACACCTCCTTTAATGCCTCTAGAAATACAGTCCTGTCCAAAGTTGCAATATCTACAATTTTTGCTGTTCCTTTTGCTTGCATCCGGGAGAGATTGTCAGGTTGGTCAAAAGCTAAAGGAAGCCCCACAATAGGAACTCCATGGTAAATGGCTTCCTGAACTCCATTGGTGCCTCCATGTGCTACAAACAGTTTAGTGTGAGGATGTCCAAGCAGGTCATTCTGGGGGAGCCAGTCCACAATCAGAGTATTGTTACCAAGATTGGCAGGTCGTGGCCCTGTGTGTCTCCAAATAACCTTCTGAGGAAGCTGGGCAAAAGCTGCAGAAATCTCGTCATTGATTTCACTCAGAAGCTGACCAAAAACAGTTCCTAAAGTCATGATGACGACTCCATGCTCTCCTGAGCTCTGCACAAACTTCTCAAGTTCATCTGGAAGTGGCTTAGCTGGTTTGCACTGGAAGCCACCCATGTAGACAACATTTGGCATTGTGGGTCGTGGAAACTCAAAAGTGAAATCATTTCTCATGAGCCAGATATCTGCATTCTGGAGGAGGGAGAAGAAATCAACATTGGGGCCAAAATACTTCTGGGAGAACTCTTGGTAAGGAGAAGCAAAGTACTTGGAACTTTTATAAAGAATCATTATATATGTCAACATGTTCATGACTCTCTGACTGAATGTCATCCTGTCGGTAAGCTGTAACCCTGTTACAGGTATATATGAGAGAGGAGATGGAGCAATATCAAAATGGGCTTCGCCGTACATAGTCCACCGGACATTAAACACAAGAGGAAGGCCAAGACGGTGTGCCAGTAACACTCCACCTCCAAAAGCAGGATCCGTAAGAACAAGGTCATATGCAGCATCTTTCAGTGAATTCATCAAGATCTCATCTTCAAACATGGCAGCTGTCATATTGCATATTTGCTGATGAAACTCTGTAAGCTTCTTATAAACTTCATCAGCAAGTGATATTTCATTCCAAAATGATCTACCTTGTCTCTGCATTTTCAGTAGGTGAGGGAGAAACTTCTCCATGAAGTCATCGTCAAAATCACCAGTGTCTAAAGTAATGGAAGTGTAGAGAGGAGACTGTTCCTTAATGTACCAACTACTAGAACCTCGGACCACTGTGATATTGTGACCTTTTGCATGTAACTCCACAATAAGGACCTTCATATTGATCCAGTGGCTTCCGTCCGTAGGAAAGACCAGAATTTTACCAGCATAAGAGCTTGACAGAGCAGATAACAGGATGAACAAACCAAGAAGGGTGGAGTGATGCATCTTCATTGATGACCTTTGATAAAAAATAAAATGGCACAGAATTAAAAGAGTACACAAGATTTCACAAAATACAACAATAAATAAAACCATGTCCTGACATATCCTGAAACTGAGTTAAAACATAAAAAACATAACACCTTCAGGTTATTATCTGCAAGGTTGTAAGGCAGAGGAAACAAGGTCGTACAGGTTTGTAATTACCTGGGTGTGAGTAAATTATGACAGAATTTTAATTTTTGGGTGAACGAATCCTCAAAACAATCAAAATACTCTCATACTGCTTCAAAAATAAAGTTAACACCTCTGTAAGCGCTGGGAATGCAGTTAGCATCAAGAACAGTTTTCTGTCATGACAACTTTTAGAAGATTTTAGCATGGTAATGGTTATGACAATGTTAATGTATTTGGTCTTGGTGGAATAGGTCTGCTATGCTGCTGCTGCTGTTGGTTATTGCTATAGTTGTAGATTATTGCTGCTGCAAGCAAGTACAGGAACTCACTGACATATTGCTGCTGCACAAAGCGTATAAAATAACTTGTAGCAGATCTAAACAGGTGGAGCTAAGGAAGGTGAAGGGTTTCAGAGGAACTCTGAAGGCGCGCTGCAAAATGCTCAAGTGGATGCTAACCAGCCATTTAAATGTAAAGCAGTAAGATCTTTGTCTGTGTATGCAACAAGAACCAATCAGCTTGTGCCAAGTCGTTTAATGCTGTGAATATCAGTTACGTTAGGAACCCATCAGCCTGCGTCATCTGGAGTTTCATGAAAGAACTTGGCATTTTCCCAAGTTTTACTATGTAGAAGAATCAAAGATTGTTAATGTATGTGTATTTGTCAGCTTTCATTTCAAATTAATGTTTGTTTTAGTACTTGGACAGACAAACGCTTAACCAAAACAGATAAAAAGAAGCCTTCAGTGTAGCAGGTCCCAGTAAAATTGTTTATTGAACACTAACAGCCAAAAATGCAGCTTCAAACAGTTAGTACAAAATTACTAACAAATCAAAGGGAATACTGAATTGGTTTTGGATTGCACTTTCAGTCTCATGCACTGAATTATTATTTTTACGTTTGGAATCAAGTGACAAAAAACAAAACAAAACAAAAAAAACTTCAGATATCTAGAAAAACACACGCTTTCACAATCAAGAGGTGTGGATGCTATTCCTTGCCTGTGCATCACTCATTCTTTAATTTATTTTTGACACAAACTCTAAAAAGATATCTAATTACATATGCAGTGACAAAGGCAAACATGAAAAGTGTCACCAATAATGTCAAAATAACATCTGTACAGTGGTACTCAACCCAGGACATTCTGAAAGACTGTGTTCGTAAATGAGGAGCTCCTCTTTTCCTCATGACAAACTCAGTCCAGAAGACGGCATGATCAAGAGGTTTTATTGGCTGGTCGTGGTGCAGTTTCGACAGTCTCTGCATGTTCTCTTTGTAAGATGGGTTATGCAAAACCTCCTTTAATGCCTCAAGGAACACAGTCCTGTCCAGAGTTGCAATATCTACAATTTTTGCTGTTCCTTTTGCTTGCATCCTGGAGAGATTGTCAGGCTGGTCAAAAGCTAAAGGAAGGCCCACAATAGGCACTCCATGGTAGATGGCTTCCTGAACCCCATTGGTGCCTCCATGTGCTACAAACAGTTTAGTTTGAGGATGTCCAAGCAAGTCATTCTGAGGGAGCCAGTACACGATTAAAGTATTATTACCAAAATTTGCAGGTCGTGGTCCTTTTTGTCTCCAAATAACCTTTTGAGGAAGCTGGGCAAAAGCTGCAGCAATCTCATCATTGATTTCACTCAGAAGCTGACCAAAAACAGTTCCTAAAGACATGATGATGACCCCATGCTCTCCAGAGCTCTGCACAAACTTCTCAAGGTTATCTGGAAGTGGCTTAGCTGGTCTGCACCGAAACCCACCCATGTAGACAACATTTGGCATTGTGGGTCATGGAAACTCAAAAGTGAAATCATTTCTCATAAGCCAGATATCTGCATTCTGGAGGAGGGAGAAGAAATCAACATGGGGCCCAAAATATTTCTGGGAGAACTCTTGGTAAGGAGAACCAAAATACTTGGAATGCTTATAAAAAAAACACCATATATGTCAACACGTTTCTTACTCTCTGAATGAATGTCATCTTGTCAGTTAGCTGTAACCCTGTAACAGGAATATATGAGAGAGGAGATGGAGCTACCACAAAGTGACCTTCACCGTACATGGTCCAGCGGACATTAAACACAAGAGGGAGGCCAAGATGGTGTGCCAGTGACACTCCACCTCCAAAAGCAGGATCCGTAAGTACAATATCATATGTATCATCTTTCAATGAATTCATTAATATCTCATTTTCAAACATTGTAGCTGTCATATTGCATATTTGCTGTTGAATTTCTCTAAATCTGCTATAGAACTCTTCCGCTAGCACCATTTCGTCCCAAAACGATCTTCCTTGTCTCTGGATCTGGAGTAGACGGGGAGAAAGTTCACTATAAAGTCATCGTCATGTTTTCCAGTGTCTACAGTAATGCAAGTGTAGAGAGGAGACTGTTCCTCAATGTACCAGCTTCTAGAACCTCGGACCACTGTGATATTGTGACCTTTTGCATGTAACTCCACAATAAGGACCTTCATATTGATCCAGTGGCTTCCATCCGCAGGTACAACCAGAACTTTACCAGCGTTACATCCTGACACAGCAGATAACAGGATGAACAAACCAAGAAGGGTGGAGTAATGCATTTTCATTCACAACCTTCAATAAGAAAGAATATAATCTTAATTAATATAGCATAGAGTGAATATCATCTCACAAAACACAATGATTAAGAGAAATTTCTATTAGTTTCTGAAAATATGATGGAATTACACATTCAGTCTGTAATGTTTCAGTTAGCTCTGTACAGTTCTTAGACTCAACTGGATCACCTGTCTTTTGGATGTGCACAACGGCAGTGCCATTTGTAGTATGATTAATTCTGGATGAAGCCATTTTAACATTACATTAGAATCAACAATGGCATTATTTAGGTTTCTTATTACGACTTTGCAAACTTTTTTAGCCCTTGCATTATCACTTTCAGTTATAAATATTTACCACTACTGACCATAGCATAACTGCTTTTCCAAACAGTCATTACAGTAAATTCCTGAGAATTAATTTGCTGTGAATTATAATTTTAATTTCACTGAAAAGTTTTTTTTACAAATCCAGCAAGAACATTTTTTAACAATGAACTCCCACAGTAGTTATTTCTATCATGCACATTTAACTTTCTTTTTGAATAAAACTCTAAAAAGATATCGAATCACATATATAAACAAAAATGCAAATATGAAGAGAGTCGCTATTAAAGTCAAAATAACATCTATAGAGAAGTACTCAGTCCAAGACATTCTGAAAGACTGTGTTCGTAAATGAGGAGCTCTTCTATTTCTCATGACATACTCAATCCAGAAGATGGCACGATCAAGAGGTTTCGCTGGCTGGTGCAGCTTTGACAGTCTCTGCATGTTCTCCCTGTAAGATGGGTTATGCAACACCTCCTTTAATGCCTCAAGAAACAGTCCTGTCCAAAGTTGAAATATCAACAATCTTTGCTGTTCCCTTGGCTTCCATTCTAAAGAGATTGTCAGGCTGATTAAACACTAAAGGCACACCCAAGATGGGCACTCCATGGTCTTTCAGATGAGACGTTAAACCGAGGTCCTGACTCTCTGTGGTCATTAAAAATCCCAGGATGTCCTTCGAAAAAGAGTAGGGGTGTTACCCCGGCATCCTGGCCAAATTTGCCCACTGGCCTCTGACCATCATGGCCTCCTAATCATCCCCATACACTGATTGGCTTCATCACTCTGTCTCCTCTCCACCAGTAAGCTGGTGTGTGGTGGGCGTTCTGGCGCAATATGGGTGCCGTCGCATCATCCAGGTGGATGCTGCACACTGGTGGTGGTTGAGGAGATCCCCTCCTTGTATGTAAAGCGCTTTGAGTGCCTTGAAAAGCGCTATATAAATGTAATGAATTATTATTATTATTATTATTAGATGGCTTCCTGAACTCCACTGGTTCCTCCAAGTGCCACAAATGCTTTAATCTGAGGATATCCAAGCAGGTCATTCTGGGGAAGCCAGTCTACAAGTAAAGTGTTGTTACCAAGGGTCATAGGTCGAGTTCCTGTATATCTCCAAATCACTTTTTGAGGAAGCTGAGCAAAAGCTGCTGCTATGTCGTCAGTGACATCTTGTGGAAGCTGAGCAATAAGGGTGCCCAAAGACATGATGATGACTCCATGCTTCCCTGAGCTTTGCACAAATTCCTCAAGATCAGCTGTAAGTGGCTTGGCGGGTTTACACTGGAAGCCACCCATATATATGATATTGGGCATTGTTGGTCGTGGAAACTCAAAGGTAAAGTCATTTCTCATGAGCCAGATGTCTGCATCCTGGAAAAGGGAGAAATAATTAACACTGGGGCCAAAATGTTTGAGACAGAAAGGAGTATAGATGGGTTCAGCAATGACTGCAATCTGGAGCCGGGTGAGTACGTAAATGAAAACATTTTTGACACGTTGGAGAAATGACATCTTGTCTATTAACTCTCCTCCTGGGACAGGGACATAAGACAGAGGGGAAGGAGCAATGGTGAAATGTCCCTTTCCATTTATGGTCCATCGAACATTGAAAACCAGAGGAATATTAAACTTGTAAGCTAGGATTGCACCACCTCCGGCAGCTGGGTCTGCTAGCACCACATCATACTTAGAATCTTGGATTGATTTCATAATTTCTTTGTCCTCTAACATTCTCTCGATCATCTGCATCATATCTTCATGCATGCTTTTAAACTTCATCATGATTTTGTACTCCAGCTGAAAGCGGTTCCAAATGGAAGACCCCTCTCTTCTAATCTTCAAATGACGGCCAATCATTAAGCCAAAAAACTCCTCATCAAATCCTCCTGTGTTTGGAATGGTGATGGAATTGTAGAAGGGAGACTCCTCCTTGATATACCAACTGTTGGAGGCTCTAACCACCGTCACATTGTGACCTCTGCTATGCAGTTCCTCGATCAGGACCTTCATGTTGACCCAGTGACTTCCATCTAGTGGAAACACCAGCACTTTACCGCCATCTATTCCAGATAATACATATAAAAGCGACAACAAACTGAGAGGCGCTGAACGGTGCATCTTTGTACACAACCTTTAAAAACAAAACAGAAAATAGTCAGTGAATGGATAATGAAGAAATAAAGGGGTCATGAACTGAGAAATCATATTCCATTGATATTTTGACATGTAAGAGGTCACTGTCCTAAAAAAACTTGTAAGCTGTAAGTTTTGGAACTCAAAACTTTCTTGTTAGACTAAAACCAGCTTATACTGAAGCCAATCTGCCAAAATGACAGGTTGTGGAATGTGCCACTTAATGATGCAATAGTGTGGCTAAACACCGCCTGTGCAGAAAATGATCAACACCTGCTTCTACATCACTGCCTGTTTAGCCCCGCCCAACAATTCACGCATGTAGCGTAAATAATAGAGGCAAACGCAGGTCTATGTGCATTTAGATTCCATCTCAGTTATCATAAAACCCATGACACACAACAAAAACAGCTCCGATCACCACGTCCTCCATTCACTGGTTGTTGACATTTGTAAATGCTGCAAATAATGATGTTGCTGTTGAGCGCTTCAGAGTTCCTGCTGCTGATGCGAATGCAACCAGGAAAACGGCCCAAGGGAGAAATTAGTTCTCTAGCAATGAGCCTGCGGACTAGAACCTAGAACTATGTTCCTAGAACTACGCGGTACAAAGGCCCCTAATGACTATATTGGATCCGACAGTAATGTTGCACCACACAAGTGTGACTGTTTATATTATGTGGTCACTATTGCTTTGTGTGTTACAGATCGTTTGATATGTATTGAGTATTTATGCGTTTTTAACCTAAATCACATAAGCGTCCATCTGAGGAATGTACGCTGCCAAACGTTCACAACTATTATCCAATCATAGCAGTGGGCGTTTACTTCCAGGTAGTGCTGGGCAACGATTAATCGCATTCAAAATAAAAGTTTTTGTGTACATAATGTGTGTGTGCTGTGTATATTTATTATGTATATATAAATACACACATGCATGTATATATTTAAGAAAAATATGTTATGCTTATATATTAAATATATTTATAATAATTAAATGAATATAAATATATACATGTAAATATTTTCAAAATATATACTGTGAGCGTTTATCTTTATATATACACACGATAAATATACTCAGCACACACACATATATTATGTACACAAAAACGTTTATTTTGGATGCGATTAATAGTTGACCAGCACTACTACCAAGTCTACAATCTGCCACGCCTATTCAGACAGAGTGTTCCGATGAGGGGAGTCAAAACAGGACAGAAGATAACTTATTACTTTTAAATTATGTTTTCTGATGTAAAAATCTTGATAACAGTGGACCTCAGAGAAGAGTACAAAATAAAAAACAAAGGCAGTTCATGACTCCTTTAAGGAGAACAAAAGAGAAAAGACAAGAAAAAACAAAAGTCAGCTTATAATTGGATGCCAGTCACAGCAATGATTAGGATACTTGCTTACTCTTATTTGCTTTTATGGATCTGTCATGGTCTTGTGTAGATAGACTTTTGACATGCGGCATAATGTCTGATCCATAGCAGAATTTACATTCGTATAGTTGTTTTCCAGTGCTACATCGATTGAGTAAATTTTAGAAGCCATGACTGAGTGAAATGTACTTAAGTATTGGAGATTCAACTTAAAATAATTAAGTAAAATGTACTCATCGAACTCTAACTGGCCATGTTAAATTTACTTATTTCCTTTGCTAATTTTACCTAACTTAGTTAAGTAGACTTTAATTAAATACTTGCATTTTACTTAAAATTGATGTGTGCAAAAACTTGCCAAATAAAAATTAAGTAAATCTTACTTATTGTTTTTTTCAGTGTAAGTACTGAATATTTCACTTTGAAAACAAGTGAAATATACAGTTTTGCTTGTCTACTGTATATCATGTTTATTTGCTACCAAGTGCCTTAAACTAAATTTGGCATATTTTACAATGACTTGATTTCATTGTTCCTTATAAGCACTCGTGGCATCAATCCTTAATTTACAAAGCAGGTTAAATGTACATTTGTGTGGCATAGGCAACAATGTTTTCAGGAAAAAAGTAAAAAGTTCTCACCTTGCACATGAGTAGTATCTGAATCAGCTTTCTATTTGTTTAGTAGTGATACATGATGAGAGCTTCCTAAATGTGTCAAAGTTAAGCAATACCTCACTACACATGCTTCAACGTCTGTAAAAAAGCTCACAGTACATACTAAAACAGTATACCTTGCAATGTGTACATTCACCTCTCACAGTAAAAACATAACATTCCTTTGACATTTTCTGAAATGAACACCACATGTAATTTGGATTTGAACACCATTTTCATGAGCAAAAACAAAAATGACAAAAAAATGAAACCATAATAGCTGGATAATTAGGTAAATACTAATTTTACAATCTTGAGAAGTTCTGGAAAGTTGCTTCACTAATAATACAGAAGCAGTAAAAGGTCAAAATATTATATAATGAACTAAGAGAAACCTGAAAAATCGGGTCTATGAACAACGATGAAAGAACTTCTACTTTGCCAGATCAAATCCTGTTTTGAGAGAATTATATTTTGATAATATTTCACACCTCACCTGACAACCTCAAAATTCACCTCGGCACAGCGTAGCGTCCAAAACCTTCAAGGCACTTATCATGCAATGTTTACGAGCTCTTCAAGAGCATTTAGGTGAAAGGTTCCTTTAAATGAATGAGCGCCACAAAAGCCTATCAGGTTTCTTTAGGCAGGGTCATTAAATAATGCCACGATAATAGCGGTCAAAGATCTTTGGACCCTGTTTTGAAACTATAACCAGCCAAACATCATGAGGAATTTCTTATATTTTACTTTTAATGAAATTTTAAAGGAGGAGATTCTTTGATTTTGCACTATACACGCTAAGTCAACATGATACCTAAGATTAAATGTCCAGCTTTGTAAAGACTGAAGATCATGCTACACTCCTCCCATTAAGCGCATTCCAGGGGAGAAGTGAACTAAATGAGTTATTGTTCGAGTCAGTTATGCAACAGACAGAAAGAATGAAAGGAAATGTGAGCTAAGATTAATGCTTCTTGTTTAATACAAAGTGTTAGTAGATCACCAGGTGGACAAACTGACACTAAACAGTCACTCATTGCCTGTCCAAATATGGTCAAAAATTAGTTCATTAGTGCATATAAGACTCAATATAACAATACATTTCACAAGACCTATGGCACTGTGTGTTCTATTCTGCTTGTAAAAGGATATTGTGTAACATCAATGTCATTTGCTTTAAATGTACTTTGTCTTACTCGAGTAAAACAAGACCTGCGTTCAAGGACTTTAACCCTGTAAAGTTTTTCATGACATTGTTGACCCAGTTTTGAAATAAACAAATAAAACCTGCCAATCCTCATCTACACATATTATAAAATTCATTTTCGGACAGCTACCCATTCTCATTTATCTTTGTACTACAACATTTTAATGCTGAGGTATTCAGTAAATGGATGTATTCATTTTCCAGTGTCTATGGTTCAAGGCCAATGACTTTAGTTTAACCATCAATTACAATTCCAGTGACCATAAGCAAACATTAATTATTGCAATACAATAAAATAAAAAAAAGTTTGTATGGTACTGCAGCTTATAATGGTTACGGTTAGAAGGGATACATATGGCACTACTGGGCATGCGCACATGAATACCGCATAATTTGTCACACTGTTCAACATTAATTACAATTTTTTCATTATTGTAAGGGGTAGGTTTAGATGTTGATAAAACACAATCTAATAGGAAGAAAATTAAATTTCATTGTTCGTTTCTGGTTGGAGCTGTATCCCTTCTAGTCACAACCACTTATAATAAGCCTACAGCATTAACTGAGAAGGAACGCAAGCAGACAAAAATGGCAAACAGCTACCCCATGTGGTAAGGAAGAATTATAATTCAATTCATATAATCTTCCATTTTGACAAACTTTAAACTATGACTCAAATTAGGAAAGTTGCAATTTGCAATTGAAATTTTAACTTCTTACATTTTCATTTATAGCTCAAAATACTACATATATACCTGGCATCCTATGATTTAAAAAAAAAAACGTGCCAACAGCAAGAGTGCCTTAAATAGATTTACACTGTCAAATGCTGGATAATAAAGTCATCAAGAGTTAAAATTATATCACATATCAAATAACACAGCTGAATAACGTTTAGTATCACTGAATTCTCATTAACAGTACTAGCGGTGCCTTTGGCGGCGCTCGAGCACCTCCTTGGGCTTTTTTAGGGGCAGCCGTGGCCTAATGGACAGAGAGTTGGACTTGTAACCCGAAGGTCGTGGGTTTGAGTCTCAGGTCCGGCAGGGATTGTAGGTGGGGGGAGTGAATAACCAGCACTCTCTCCACCCTCAATACCATGACTGAGGTGAGACCCTTGAGCAAGGCACCGAACCCCCAAACTGCTCCCTGGGCGCCGCAGCATTGGCTGCCCACTGCTCCGGGTGTGTGTTCACTACTGTGCCCATGCACTTGGATGGGTTAAATGCAGAGGACAAATTCCGAGTATGGGTCACCATACTTGGCCACACACCACTTCCCCTTCCCCCTAATTCTTGTAGCTGTAAGGGATGTGTTTTTAAATCCGAAGAGTCATTCTTGTTTACATTTAACCAGCAAACTAGAGACAGAATGGATGAATTTACATTAAACAGCATAACTTTAGACACAGAAAAGAAATTTTATACTCCAAAACTGAGTTGTTGCACATTTCTATTCAAAAGAATGAAGGTACACGTGAGCACTTTAAGTTGGTATTTACATACATTCATTGCTAATTCCTGAGTTTCTAATGTTTTCTTAAAGGGATAGTTCACCCATGTAATGAAAGCTGTCTTTAATTACTCGCCCTCATGTCACTCTAAACCTGTAAAACAGATTGGGACACAACTTGAGATATTTTTGAAGAAATCCGAGAGCTTTCTGTCCCTGCATAGACAGCAATGCAACTGACATGTTCAAAGCCGAGAAAGGTAGTAAAGACATTGTTAAAAATAGTCCATGTGACATAAGTAGTTCAACCGTAATGTTATGAATCTACGAGAATACTTTTTGTGTTCAAAGAAAACTAAAGTAACAACTTCATTCAACAATTTCTTCTCTTCCATGTCAGTCTTTGATGCGCGTTCACGAGAGTACCACGATGCATCCCTTTTTTGCAAGCAGAAGAATGCACACGTATACGTTATGGTACTGTCGTCGTTATTTTTTTTGCCAAAAACATCTTAATTTCAGTTTAAAAAATGAACAAAGTTCTTGCGGGTTCGGAATGACATGAGAGTGAGTAATTAATGACAGAATTTCCTTTCGCTTTAATGAAAATTTAAGTTCTTGAATGCATTAATTAGATCACTCACAGATACCCCAACAAGCTCCTCGTAAAATTCTTTATTCATAAACTTGATGCAAGTTTACAAATATACTGTACATGGTCAAAATTCTCTTGTAATGGAAAAACCTAACAAAAAAACCCAGAAAGCATGCCAACAGTGTGAGCTTCAAGAACCATTCCATGAGATGGCACCAGAGACGAGTTGTTATTGGTTACTGTGAGGTTCACGTTTGGTGTGAAAAACAACAACAAAGGAGTCATTACTGTTCAGACAAGGAAACAGAAGAAAGGCTCATCAGTTACGGAAACCTTGGTCAATGCGGACAAGCCCAGGTGCGCAGATGTACTTCTTGAGATGAATAAACCTCTGAAGGACCACCATTCAGAGAGGTTTGCTTGAAATGAAAACCCAAGACCAAGCACATCTCTGAAACAAGACAGCAGCAATTACTTGCAAAGCAGATACTTGAGTTATTCAAGATATTCCTGCTGCAGTGGCTCTCTTGAATTACATTTACATGTGACTGGAGTAAAAGATTACATTTGCATCCATGTTAAAAATATACATATCCAAGAGCCTGCCTGTTATGGGACGAAGTTCAAACTCAGGACTGATCCAAGAGGCACGATCACAACATTCTGTGCAAATACTAAACCCAAATGTCCCAAAATATTTACAACTGAAATTTGAAGTCAGAGGGGTGAGAAACAACAACAAAAACATTAGTAACGTTTGACTGAGCACTCAAATTCAGTAAACATGATGGAAATCTGATACATTTTTATAGCCAGAGTTATCTAATCACCGTTAGCCTTTAACACTTCTTACGATGGAACCAAGCCCCATCATAAAATACTAAATAGCTACCAATGGAAGCTGTTAAAATCCTTTTCTTTGCTTTCAGGAACTACAGAAGGTTGGATAGGTAGAGAAAACAGACCAAAAAAAGTTTTCAAACAGAATGGATTTTCCTGAGTTTTCAATGAAAATTGCGAGACGCCTTCACATGCATGAGTCTTTGACAGCCACTTTTTATAATACAAAGACAAAAAAAAAGCAGGGAGGTAAGGTGTATTTTGACAAGCTCTCTTTCGCCATAAACATTTAAGCATTGACCATTCTTAAGACTTTATACTGGACGTTCAGATCCAAGAGGTAAAATAAACAACGCCTTGAGTGTTGTGAGAATTGTCCATCAGGCATGGAAAGAAACAGTGCTCTTGTAGTGTTGTGCTATGAGAAAATATTATTTGCGCTCTTTTAATCCACCATTGCTCACAAAATGAAACTGACAGCAAACTCTGAGCTGAAGTACTGCTGATCATGAGAGGTCCATTAGTAATGTAAACCTCAAATGTCTCAATCTGTAACAGCTGTTTTTTAATGGAGCAGAAATGATGAAAATGACAATTAAGGGTGGGAACAAAAAAACCCCCGAATATGTTCATATCACTTATATAAATACAATTTAAGATATTACCCCCGTTATTTTGAGAAACATCAACATTTTTCCCCATTTCGAGCCCCAAGTCCTCTCGGATAATTCCCCCACTTCACATAAACACCACATTTAAGACGCCTCAAATCCATTTACAAGTATACAAGTGGAGCTCTGTTCAACTATGGAGCGACGGCAAGTTCCTCTTCGCTTTTTCAAAGCCAAAGCTCGCATTTGTCCATTATTGGTCAGATCAGCCACATGCTAAAAGCGAGCGTAAGGAAACTGAGTGGAATTCATCCTTAGTTGGAAAAACGAGATCTGGGGCTAGAGTCGTATAAGCGTCCCTTCCTCTCGTCCTCGCCGTTATCATTAACATAAGGGTTGCTTAGGAAGCTTACGCATATAATTGTGGCAAGTAACGATTCTTTGACGACATCCGTATTAATTGTACCAGTACATGTTAACTCAGAATGCATGAGGGGGAAAAAAGTCTCTATAGATACAAGAGCAGTGGCACATTGTCTTCACATTGTCTCTAGTTGCATCCATATCCTGTTTTAAGTTCAGTAAACCACCATTTAAAGTCCATGGCCATAAGAGCGTCCTTTAAAAGCAGACAGAGAGGATCAGATCCAGCATCTTCATTGAGCATCTCCATCTATGTAATAATCCTGAACAGAGCCATGCTCCAGTAAAAGTGAGGAAGCAACAAAAAGAAGAGAAAAGAAAAAAATCTTTCTCTGATCAGACCATTTCGAAACGCCATGTTAGATGCCTTATTAGTACCAAGGCTCTGAATGTCCCATCAGTATAGAAGACAACAGATGAGCGAGAGAAAGACAACATGAGAAACAGACAGAAATCCAGACATCACGGGATCTGGTCAAAGAGTCCAGCCTTGTAGAAGATAAAGGACGATGCAAATTTCTGAGCATTCCAGACAGCGAGAGGGCAAACGTTTCCCCGATGGCTTCCACTTACACGAGGGGGCATCATACTCAAGCTGAAGAGGTGAAAACATTAGTAAAATAAAGCAAAGGTTTGACCAGATATCCCATGTTTGCAGTGTGCAAGCAGATCAATGCTTTTCCTAGCCATCTTCTTTAGGCGGTGTGTACCAGCCTAGAGGAAAAACGTGAGAAAAAACTTCTGAGAACAGTTCAAAGTGCATCAATTCTGCATCTCGTTTTACGGTTTCTCCACCTACCGTTCTTTTCATGAATCTGAACCAATGATTTATATGACTGTTGTGCTCTGGCAAGATTGTATTGATTCTGCACAAAACAAAAGGGAAAGGGTCAACATTTCTGCAGGCAAATATTTTTTTGTTTTTGTTCACGAGGTCGAACAAACCTTATTTGCTCCGAACTGCACTCTGGCTTTCCCTTTGACTAAGGTGGCGTTGATTTGCATGATGACTGACTCTATTGAGTAGGCACTGCTCCAGCCCTATGAGATCAAATTTATTTCAGCTTTCTTTCATTATTTGAATGTGCAAACCTTAGAAAAATCAAAGATTTCAAACCTGTTTTGTAAGTAGCTCCATACACAAGGCTCCTCCTCCAAGAACATAACTAGATAAGAAAAAAAAGAAAAAAATTACCATTTGTACTTCTTTAAATTAAAACATTATTTGTATTAGTGATATTATAGATAATACATTATTTTTGTAATTATTTTATTATGGCCATTCACAATTATGAGGCATTAAAAAGAAATCTAAAACAAATTATAAAAATGTAGGTGAATCAAATTAACAGCCATCAATCTCCATTAAGTCACAATTACATGGTAAATTATTAATTGATGCAAACATTTTCCCAATACATCTATTCACATTATTCTCTGGAAGAAAAAACTATTAGTAAGTAAATAAAGATTAATACTAGTCTAACAAGGCTAGTCTGACGTATTTACTAGGAAAAAGATCTCATGCTCACCCTCCAGACAGGACAGGAGACACAACCCGTACAAAGGGAGGATCAAAAGGAAAGTTATCCTGCAATCAGCAAGCAAGAAAACAGAAATTCAGTTGCATAATCTCTTTTTTTCAATCAAAATATCTTCAATCAGTATTTTTGTACAACAAAGAAAAAACACTAACTTTATAAGAGAAATTGAGCAGTATGTAGTCCATGCCTTCTTTTTCCTTCAAAACCTGCAAGTCGCTATGTAACGGACTGTCTGGGTCAACCCTTAAAAAAACATGAGAATGATTTTAAAGATCCGAACACTAAAACTATCATCAGCACACATGGTATTTCATATGCAACCATACTTACGTCCTTAACTTGACATGCCACTCATACAGGCTATCATTGACTAACTCCACGGAATAGATACCTGGAACAGACAGAATGGTAAACAAATCAGACAGATCTGGAGAAAGATAAAACTAATGGAAACTGAGAGATGCGTTCCAAAACCATGATGAGGCATCATGGGCGCATTCTTGACTTTAAAGTAGCACTCATAAAAGGTAGGCGACTTCCTGATATACTTCAAGTGATACCAAAGAACCAACTGGTGTGATGTAATTTCCAACTAAATTATGCCATCTCAAGTTCGTCTGGTGTTCAAAACCAAAGCGAACTTTACAAATAAAGTTTGTTCCAGCTGGTAAACACCTTCAAACTACCACTGGTTCATGGCGACTGCCATGAGCACAGGTGTGCTCTTGGGCTCTGCCTTATTTGACGAAGAAATCTTCTCTGGCTTATTTCTTCTGTTCAGTCCGTCAAGGTCAAAGGAGAGTAAAAATGTGAACACTCTGGACAGCAGCATTATAGTACAATTTCAAATTGTAATTGAAAGCGACACTGTTTTTTTTCCCATGTTTAATACTGAAAAGCTGTATTGGACAAAAATTGGCCAAAGGATCTGCCATAACAGTGAAGATGCTTCCTTAGAAGGCAGCAGCCTATGTAGGCAGCTCGTTAGGTTTATTTAATTAAAATTACCTGTCTTATAACTCTGTGATCTATAGATCTCCCTGAGTTCCTTCATGAGGCGGTCAGAGGCCTGAACTGAACCGGACACCGCACCCTATGGGACCAACAATTAATTAAGCAATTAGGGAACATATAAAGCACTGCAAAGAACAATCTTTCAAATTATTCTTCTGTGTATAAATGACAGACTTTACAAACAGAAAAAAAACAGACCCTATTTACAAATAAAAACTGCTTAATTGCATTGTATTACATATCATAAAGAGAAGATATTGCTATACTGCATCAATAAAATCAATATTGCTCCACCCAACCCCAAAGTTGTATAAAAAAGGTACCTTACCGAATGGACACTTACGTTCAAGTGGTCCTGCCTCTGGTTCTTGCGGATTTTCTCCAGAATGGCCAGATTCTCTTTCTCGATGCCATCGTCCTCTGACTTTTTCCCATCGACCGGTTCCTCCTCTTTCATGTCATAGTGGTCTAGATCTTCAATATCCTGCTGCCACAGCAACAAACAAAAGAAAGTGTTAGGTATCAACTAGTCTTCTCGTCAAAACTTGAGTCATGAGGAACCCATCACATCTCCTAAAGCGTAATACCTCGGCCATTTCCTCTTCTTCCTCTTCTTCGGATGTCACTTCATCTGTTGTTCCATGCTGGGAAGAACAAGGACAAAAAGCTTGCATCAGCTCACAACGGGAATGGGAAAAGGAAGGAGTGTAATAAGACTATGTAGGTCTGTGCTGATTTGGGCTACCTTCTTGTCTTGATTGATGGGTCCAGCAGGAAGAGGCTGATCCAGCATCTCCACATCAGGATGCTGGGGCAGGTTATAGAGTCTGCATAAATCACAGATCAGCCTTTTCAGCTGCTGTAGGAGCTGCATAAGGAAATGTGGTAACAAATGGCAAGTAACTCTATTAGACAAAAGTGGTTAAAACTACAAAGTTGGCCAGTTAAGTAAAATAAAAGAGCTAATCTACTATCAAGCATTTGAGAAGAATGTTAGATAAAGGGCCAGTTTTACTAACAGCTTGCGCCAGTGCAAACCGTCTTTTGACGTTAGAATAGTACTGTTGGGTTTTACTAAAGACGCGCAGTAACGAATTAGCACTGAAAAGACGTGGACAAAGTTATTTTTACTAGAATTACTAGTTATTTTAGACTAGAAACCCTCAACTATGAGTCACGCAATACCAGGTCTATCAAAACTTCTTGCAACCCTTAATTTTTTGGCCTACGGTTCTTTTCAATGTACTGTGGCTTCTTTATTTCTTTATTCTTTATTTGCGACTACGCTAATTTGCGCTGCGCTTGGTATATTGTGTTGGTCAATATGTAAATGAGATGTTGCGTCTGTGTTCTTTAATTTGCACGGTTGTTAGTAAATCACCCGCAGAAATTTCCATGACACATCGGCGCGGTTTTGGAATTGCGCTCTCATGCTAATTTGCCCTGCTTAGTAAAACTGGCCCAAAGTGTGTTCAGATAAAGGGAAAAAAAAGCATCATACTGACCAAAATTTGGATTAAGGGTTCATTATAGATTATGCTGCATGATTAAGGCACATATTTGGGTCAAAGTTAAATAAGATTGCCCATGATAAAGAAAAAACTTCATATAAAAGTTTGACTATATAAATGTCACATAGCAATTCCCTTACACCTGGTGTGCAAAATAATAATTTCAAAAATTGTTCAACACATGTTTTTATAAGTATTTTCATGATATCATGACAATTGCATCACCCTGACAGTCTTGACTCAAAAAAATCACTATTACTTTAATTCAGAAATTAAAAATGTTAATCAAAGAGCGGTTTTCAGATCACTGTGCATATGAATTGCAAATTTGATGTATTTCTTGGAATAAATTAATAGATATGGACAGATGTAAATGCTGATTATTTCCCTCAATATTTTAATCACTCAATTTTTTACTAATAAATTTAAACTACCATCCAAAAGTTGAGTTGGTAAGATTTTTTTGTTGTTGTTGTTTGAACAACATCTCTTGTGCACACCAAGTCTGGGATTATTTGATAAAAACAGTAATACTGTAAAATATTATATTTTAAAATAACTATTTTCTATTTTAATGTAATTTCACAAAGCTGAATTTTCATCAGCAATTACTCCAGACTTCAATGTCACATGATCCTTCAGAAATCATTCTAATATGCTGATTTGATGCTCAAGAAACATTTCTTTTTTATTATTATCATCAATGACAGAAAGAGTCGTCCTGCTACAAATCAACAGAAAGTGCAACTATCTAAAATAGTATTTTTTGAAAAAGTAAAAGACTGAACTGTAACTTGATCAATTTAATGAATCTTTGCTGAAGAAAAAAAAATCTTACTGACCCATAACTTTTAAACTTTACAGTAGATTAAAAAACTTATTTTGTGCATTATTTTGATCTCATTACAATCTCAGAGAGTGTTAACACCTCCTTACCAAAGTATTGCCTTTTCTGACATCTTCTAGTCGTTCAAGGACTTCAGTCAGACTTGGGTCATCTGAATCAACGAACCATATTGGTGGGGTTGAAGGGTAAGACTCCTATGAAAATATCAAGAGTTACAACATCAGCATCTCAGAACTGTATCAAAACCCTTTGTCCTTTCACAAGGTTACTGAAGTCTGAGCGGATCCGTTCAGCCTCTTGCATGATAAGCAGCCACATTACCAGCTGCCAACAATGAATCAAACTCTGCAGGTTCTCTCTCCAAATGAAAACCCAGAAGAGACCATGGCAGATCTGTGCAGTGCAGTTTATGTCAGAGAAGTGCGTGTCAAAGCTGATTAGGTTCCATGTAAAATCATGTGAACATTATGTTCCCATCCACTAGTTAGAAATCTCCTCCCATCAGTGTCTCCCGTCGAGGGAGAGCCAAAATGATGGCGATGTGATTTGTTTCTGCTTGTCAGGACCACATACTTACCTTACAGCACCTCAAACATCAAGATATAAGCTCAGGAAACTAACCGGCCTCAATAACAACAAAACAGCAGCCAGTTGCACTCGCAGTGGCGTCGTTTTGCAGTGTGCTTTCATAGACACTATACGTCTTCTTGGTAATGTAGTACACTTAATACACACTTCATATACATGCACATTTTGTCCATTAAAAGCTGTGAATACGCAGGAACTGCTCAAATACGAAGTTTGAAAAGGTGCTAATATTGCTAAATACCACCCCTAACACATTACGATAGCGGCTATAAATTACGCTAACAGTTACTTTGTAACAAAACACAGTGGATTTAACTAAATATACAGTTGAGTCGTTTTAAATCTACGCATTTCTTAAGAGGCCTCGCGAAATGAACTTCGGCAAACCAGCTAATCATTGCTAAGTTTGCTAGCCAGCATTATAACTACCTGATTAAACCAATAAAATGTTTTCATTAAGCTATAAAGATTCCAAAATGGCATCCCAGAGTCAACCTAGTAGCAAGACCAAATAACATATTTTGTCTAAAAAGTCGTTTAGCTAGCTAAAGTATCCGCTTAGCTAAATTAGCACACAAGCTAAATACCTACCATCTTAACTGCAAAATTCCACCGATGCGGAATAAAACCATTGTACGCTTTATTTAAACTCATATTAAATATGACCAAGCAAACCTGAATATTATCTAGCGAGTTTGTTCAGCTAATAAAGTTAAAGCGACAGCAAACGCAGTTAACTTTCTTAGCTAATCAACTAGCAAGCTAAATGTAGTTCGTGCTAGAATGCATACTTGTTTAGCTGTGATTTTGACATCCACTTGAGGATATAATCGATGCTGATCTGCCTACATGGTTTATTCGCAAAATGATGGCTTTATTCGAATCAAAAAGGGGGTTGTGGCTGGTGTTGTTTCACTCGGCCTTGTCTTGTTCGCCTCTAAACTACACAGTACACACGGCTGATGAATCTTACCGTGATGTTGCAGTGAATAATCAGCAGCTTTTCTCTCGTCACATTGAACTGGCAGCTCAGTTCATCAGGCTTCCAGTCGATTATTCTGAATCGCTCATGGTTTGGGTCAAAAATTGACTCCAGGAACTTTAATTCGGCCTTCAGCCCCGACACCGACATCTTCCACTCATCTCATCAGCAGCCAGGCCGCGGGGGGAAGGGACTCACTGACTACTGCGAGCGCGCAGCTGATCCAGCGAATGTGTGTGTGTGTGTGTGTGCGCGCGCAGCGGAGACTGGAGGAGAGAAACAACAAAGAGGGGGTGGAGAGAGGAGCACTGAAAGCAGGGGAGAGACGAGAAAACAACGCCCGCCAAAAAATAATGTGCGAGGGTGCCAGGCAGAGACTGTAAGGAGTGATCAGTATCTACATGGGATGACGTTGGTTTTGTTTCACACTCACATCAGAGTCCCTCACATGCGTGTCATCTTTTTTTTGGTCGACCATCATGAATAATAATAAATAAATAAATAAATAAATAAACTATATTATACTTATCCTTATTATTTATTATTTTTTTAGGATGGCCAACTAGAAATAATTTGAGGAACCAAAAGTATTTCATATTATCCCTTAAAAATATTTTAATGAATGTAAATAATAACCGTTAGTAATAACAGTAATACATTAAATATATATATATATATATATATATATATATATATATATATATATATATATATAGGGCAGGACTTAGTAGGCCTGGGGCCCCTGGGCTTGAGGTTATGTTTATGTTTGGGCCCTATACACTACAACTGCCCTGTCAGTCAATATCTAATTAATTAGTTGTCGATTAATTAATCTAATAATGTGCAAATTACATTCGGCTGTGAAAATACCCCCAAAAGATTATTTAAAGCTATTTTTGTGTTAAATGGAAAAAGTATTAAGTAGACATTACAAATAGTAACTTTAGAAATAAATATTTTTAACATAAAATTTATTACACATAAAAGTTTAGGCTACAATGACCTAACAAACTTTGGAACATAAAAGAAGATAATTTTAGAAAGATCTCAGTTTTTTTTTTCATTCATGCAGTGTAGTCATTGGTAACCAAAACAGCTTTGTTACCAACAGTCTTCAAAAGACCTTCTTTTATGTTCCACAAAAGAAAGTAAGTCATTCTGGTTTGAGTGATGACATAATTAAAATTTTTTTAGGTAAACTATCCCTTTAAATTTTTTTCCCCTTTTTTATTTTTTAAGTGCCCCTATTTATGGATTTTTGAAAATTACCTTTCATGCAGTGTGTAACACAGCTCTAAGTGAATGAAAACATCCTGCAAAGTTTTAAATCTGTAAAGCATCGTTCCAGTCGGGCGAGACTTCTGTGTTCAGGAAAAGGTCTTTACAGGCATGATGAAATGGAAATGAAATCGACCAATCGGACCAATCACCGCAGATCAGCGTCACGCAAAGGAGGGGTTTGGATAAATGAATCGTTGAGCGAAGGAGTCCTTGAGCAAATAAGGAAAAAGTAAATGCATATTATAAGACAGTGAAAGTGTTTTTTGACATTGCATGCATGTCAACCTGTTGTTGGGGACTCCCAAAACCAAAATATGAACCTTTCATAAACCATAACAGGGACACTTTAAATGAAATAATAGGCTACTCTAAATAAGAAACTAAAACTGCCAGCAGGTGGCGGTAAATGTCTTTATGAGTTATTCATTCGATTCGTTCAAACGACTGATTCATTCAGGAATTCAGTAAATGGCTCACTTTATGAATGGGCCTTTGAATCATTGGTTCACACGATTCGTTCAAAAGGCGGATTTATTCAGAAACTAAATACCTCTGTGTTGCTCGGAGACGCACAACAGTTCTGCTGTGGCTTTTTAGGTAATATTTTTGCTGGCAAATCTGAGCAAAAAGAGACAATATTATGTTTAAAATATAACACAGTATTAACTTCTTACTTACTGAACTGGTGTATAAAATCACATTTGCACTCGTGGTATTCGGGCATAAACAGCACTGGTGTGATATATTGCTCTTGCTGCTCGTGCTTATTATCATATGATATAGGCCTAAATATGAGACAAAAACTCACACAGGAGCATTTTTGCCCCAATATCTTGAATTGTGGGGCATAACTGCATTTATGGAGTTGTTGCCCTGCATCATATTTGTCAACAGTCAACTGTATTAAATGTAAGATGAGGTACAGGTCTGTGGGCGGGGCCAGTGCGTTAACTGCCTTAAAATATTTTAATCGCCTTATTTTTCATAACTAATTAATTAAGTTAACGCGTTAAACTGACAGTCCTAATATATATATATATATATATATATATATATATATATATATATATTAGTTAAGCCAACGACACCGCGATTAATCGTGCGATCCAAAATAAAAGTTTTTGTTTACACAATATATGTATGTCTTCTGTATATTTATTTTGTATATATAAAGACACACACATACAGTATATATTTTGAAAATATTTACATGTATTTACATGTTTATATTTATATTAATATAATTTATATTATATAAAAATATATTTAATATATAAACATAACATATTTTTCTTAAATATATACATGTGTTTGTATTTATATATACATAATAAATATACACAGTATACACACATATATTATGTAAACAAAAACTTTTATTTGGGATGCGATTAATCGCGATTAATCGTTTGACAGCACTAATATATATATATATATATATATATATATATATAATGATTATCACCATTATATTTATACGTTTATTTATAAGTCGACCAGAAGTTTGAACCAACAATATCCCTCCCATATGATCACCCCTTGCAATATCTAGCATAAAAAAAATAAAAAAAAGTTTTTAATAAGTGTTAATAATTACGGTTTATAGAATAATTGACGGTAATAATAATAATAATAATAATAATTATTATTATTATTATAAATTAAAATTTATATTGTAATTATCAATTATATTTATTATTTTTCAGGACGTCGACAACAAATAATTTGGGTAGGAATCAACAATATCCTAATCCCAAACATCAGATCAGCCCCTTGCACTATAGCCTATATAATAATTTAAATAATAATAATAATAATAATAATAATAATAATACGCGTTAATAATAATAACAATAATAATGATGAATTAAAATCTATATTCTAATAATCTTTTTTTCAGGATGGTCGACTACAAATAATTTGAGAAGGAACAATATGGCCCTTTGCACTAGCATATAACATAAATAATTTAACAATTATTATTATTGTTATTATTATTATTAATACAGTGTTTCTCACCTGTATATAGACAGATGGTTGGTTTTTGTTTGCAATTCTTGAAATCTGAAATTCTCCAGTCACAATGGTCCATGTTGCTTTTGTTTTGTGCTTTTTGGAAATATATAACATTTGGCATAAGAAAGTGATAAAAACCTGTGAGAAAAAAATGTGTGTGCGTGTGTGTGTGAGTATATATATATATATATATATATATATATATATATAGGCTATATATATATATATATATATATATATATATATATATAATGATGTTGTAACTGGTAATTTTGTAGAAAATCCAAATTCACGCTATCCGTAAGGCGTGGGTTCGCAAGTTGATATTTGTCTTATCTAGCGGTAAATTAGTTTCTACAGAACTGTACAATTATGCAGTTTCTACTTAAACTTATCAAAGTGCCTATAAAACTCTTAATCGAACGTTATTGTAGTGTTTTAAGTCCAGGTAAGCATGATGAGTCAGATTCCAGAAGTTACATGTCAAATTTATGAACTAGTAAATGTCACAGAGAGCGCTGTTAGGGGCACTGATGATTTCCTGTGTGTGTGTGTGTGTGTGTGTGTGAGAGAGAGAGAGATTGAGAGAGAGATTGACATGGAAGAGCTTTGCTGCATTACATTTTTTTTATTCTCCATAACCCAGATGGTTTTAGTGGGCGGGGAGCAATTTACCATATGTCAATGCCCGTTTGATATTTAAAAGGTATGTCACAGAAAGTCATTCACAGCAAGAAAGCAAGTTTGTACAGGAACGTCAGCGCGTGTCAAAACTGACTGAACATGAAATATATTTTTCTGCTTCTTCTTCTGCTCCTCATCCTCCAGAACCACAAGGTTCATATGGACAGGATTGAGAGGAACCAGGACTGTGATTGGAGTTGTTCTCTGAGGTTTGTCAGTTGTATTTTTATGTAGTCTAAATATAAATATAATTGTATTAATTCAGAATGTTTTGTTTGTTTTGTAAAAGACACTTAGTAAGGTCTTTCATTTATCTTTGGTTCTCTTTTTTTAAACTTGATATTACCTTGATTACTTGATTAAACATTGTTGCAGTCATAACTGAATTATCAAAAGTTTAACAGTAATATGTTGGAATTATCTAGCTTGCCAGGAGTGAAATATTTAACTTTGTAAAAGACACATAAATGAAATTAAATGAAGTTTACGTTGATAATTGCATTTTATTAATATTTAACTTAATAGCCATATAAGCTAAGTTTCTGTGTTATTTTAGAAAATTGGCTAGTGACGGGCTGAGGGTTTAAATTATGAGTCATAAAAATATGTTATCATATGTAACAATCTCAACAGTTATGAGATATATTAAATAGCATCTGTCTCAGTCTTACAGAAGCAGACATACGTAAATAACCCACTCACTGATCTAGGTCATCAGATATTTACAAAGTTCATCCTTTTTGTATTCTGTTGATTATTGTAATTAGATATGATGATACACTTAACTTACATCATATGCCTGCTGGCCTTGTTATAGTTGCACCAACCAGGAACTTCTAAGGAGTGAGTGGGAAACCCCTTGTTTTACTATCCTTAAAGTACAGTCACATTTCCTGTTAAATGATAAAGCAGTTCTGGACCATGCATAAATAGGAAAGTCATTTAAACTGTCATGACTCATTAAATAATTGTTTTGATCTCTTCAAACAGGGTCTACATTGTAAACTCCAGAGCTACTGTGAGTATCTATCTGACTGTCTGTGTTTATGTCTATCTATGCAGTACTTATGATCCTAAACATATTTTATATCTTATGGCACCACTGTCAGCATTTCACTGCAGGAATCAGCTTGTTAGCAGCAATCGTGTTCAATAATGTGATGCTGTCAACTGTGTTGGTGTGTGAAGGGAGGAAATGTTCACTCCAACTTAAAATCGCAAACATATGAAGTTGCTAAAAAGAACATTATTTTGTGTATTTGGTGTAATGCACAAAATATGCGGTTTAAGGTTCAAAAAACACTATTTTCCACATACTGTACATTATTGTTGCTTTTCTATGCACCGCCCTTTCTGAAGCGCGCCGATTTTACAAAGCTCATCGTTCTGAGAAGCGAGGCGTGCTCTGATTGGCCAGCTATCCGGGTGCGTTGTGATTGGCCGAATACCTCAAGTGTAAGACGGAAATGTTACGCTTGCTCTGGGGGTTGGCTTACAGACACACGCTTATATGCATGCGCATCCTGTGCTCCTGATGTTTCAGGCTCATCACCTGCTTTTCAGATAGAGCGGCGACACACGGAGCCGTAGATCACTGACAAGCTACGCAATATCGCTCACATCGAGAGATGCATCGCCCCGATAATGAACGCGATATTGCGAGCTTGTCAGGAACTGGTTTGCTCCGTGTATTAAACGCCGCTCCATTTGAAAACAGGTGATGGAGATTTACCGCTAATCAAGGAACCGGCTTTACTGACGAGATGCGCATGCATATCGCATGAGATATATTGCCCAGCCCTAACCTTACCGTATTGTGATGGCGTGTCCTGGCACGACGACACAAAAACAATAAAACCCATTACAAACGAGGCATTTGTTGCATCCAGTGGGGACATAATTACTGATTATAATGACTTATACTGTCTTTTTACACGTCGCGTTGCATCGCGCCGCATAAACATTACCATGTCTGCATTTGTGATCGGAGAAATGACAAACAACAAGCACTACTCTACACTGCTCAAAACTCACGTTTGAATCGTCATTGGCAAATTCTTTAAATAAGAAAATGTACTTACAGGCTGTGAATCAGAAGCGCCAGACTGTCCTTGCGACGTTGGAATTGCCCCACTTTATAGAGACCAGGCTACTCCCAGGTTCAGGAAATAGTCCCCCGTAAAATGCGCTGCACACACTCTAATATTTGGGTTGAACTGTTCTGGAACAGTGTTGTAAATACAGCTTTACCACTGATTTCTAGTTGTGTCCTCTTTTGGAAGCCCAAACAAAGTACTTTCGCTTTCACAACGAAACACAGCGTCTCCAGGACATGGCGGCGGCGGCAGCAACAATACTACAGCGAGAATAATAGTTCCGCCCTCTTTCATTGCGTGTACATTTGGGCGGTGTTATGAAAATCTCCCCACATCGTGACGTAGAGATGTGGGGGCGTGTTTGAATGAGCCATTTTAGGGGGGTGTGGTCGAGTCTTAACTCAAAGAATATCTCTTTGGTTTTGAGACTTTAGTCTTTGCAACTTCAGGGATCTTATCTATGCACAAACAGCTTGTAACACTCCAAAGAGAAAGGAAAACTTGAAATCGCATCATATGACCCCTTTAGCCTTCTAATAAATCAATAATATTTTACACTTCCCATAATAACAACAAAAGATCAATAATTAATATAATATTTTTCCAAACACTTGCCCTCACTGAAAATGGGGCAAGATGTATTTGTTTTTCCTCCTCCATTGGTGTTGCTGCCTTGTTCCGACAACATCATGTTGTTATTATAATTATATTAACTAGAAAATCGATTTTTGAAATTTATGAATCGATTCGAAATGCTTGAAGACTGAATCGCGATTCATATGTGAATTGATTTTTTCTCCCACCCCTAATATGAATGATTTATATTTAAATTTCTGAAAATAAAAGTGTATGTTAAGCTAAGATAATCATGTATTAAAAACTGTAAATGTAAAAGTTTTTTTCTGTTAAATTCCCAAAACCAGACCACCCATCTATGATGGAGGCAGACACAATCAACAGGGAGAAGGCAAACAGTTTTAAGAGCCCTCGGACGCAAGATTTGACGGCCAAGCTAAGGAAGGCTGTGGAGAAGGGAGATGAGATGGCCTTCACCGAGCTGGTTTGGAGCAACCCTCGTTACCTCATCGGGTCAGGGGACAACCCTACTGTAGTCCAGGTGAAAGCTTTTGTACTGTAATCTGTTTCTATGAAGTTATTTTGGCTTTTTTTCCACTTGATATGGTGAGCTGTTGGCTTCTTTGCAAAGTTCAAAGTCTCATTCTTTCCAAACTAGCCTGGTATCTTAATATTGTTATTTATTTACAAACCCAAATATTTCCACATGCACCATTTTCCCATGTCTATGAATTCAGCTGTATACTTTAAAGCATGTTCTTCTATTTTTTTATGACATATTATTTAAACGTATCAATCTCTCAATGCTGTTCTTCTGAATGTTTCTCTATTGTAAATCTGACTGCAGGAGGGCTGCAGGTATAATGTGATGCATGTGGCTGCTAAGGAGAACCAGCCAGGCATTGTTCAGATCCTGCTGGACACTCTCGAGAACCCAGATTTCATGCGGCTTATGTATCCAGATGATCAGGAGAGCATGCTGCAGAAACGCATCCGATATATCGTAGACTTGTACCTTAACACACCAGATAAAGCTGTAAGTGGTGCTTTTTATCTGTCTTTATTTAATTGTTCAAATAGCGAATATATTCTGATAAGCACAAAAATATTGTGTGCTGTGAAATATTTCTACAGATATTTATAATTTCTGAACAAATTCTTTAAAAAAAAAAAAAAAAAAATGGTTCGACTCCAGTTGCCATCTTTAAGATTAAAACTTCATAATGCATTGTAGTATGATGCATTCATTGCTGCCCCAGAATTTGACAAAGACAATATAATATAAGCCAGCATTATTTTGATGACACTGTTTGGAGCATCTGTTGTGACTGGTACTTTCATATTATACCTTGAATACTGTCTAGGCAGGCGGCTCACTAGGGTTTGTAACAGTGAATGCTCTGTCTGGTGTTTCACAGGGATTTGAGACGCCGCTCCACTTTGCATGCAAGTTTGGCTGTCCAGAGGTGGTCAACATACTCTGTTCTCATCCAGATGTCGACAAGAACTGCAAGAACAAGTACAACCAGAAGCCCTCTGAGGTACAGCAACTGTGATACAGTAGCTTTCATGCTGAAGATTTCATAATTTATCAAAGCTTATCTATCAGTTGCCCAACGTATTCTCTTAATTTAGGTCATTTGTGAAAGAATGAAAGAAAAGGGTAAAATTCAGGAGGTCAAACAGAAGATAAATGAATATTTGGAAGGTAAGTCAGCGACGTATAGATTTTCATTCATTTATTATACTTTAAAAATGTTGTATTCTTTATTCTAACACTGATTTCTGATTGGCTACAGATCGATTATACATCCCCTTATTGAGAGCTACTGATAACTCCTCCCAACCTGTGATTGGTGCACCTTGGTCCCCTGAGCCAATGGAAAATCTGTCACCACGGTTACCCAGAAGCCCAAAGGATCCAGTTATGGCAGTCAGGGCCTTTGCTGGACCTTTAAGTCCGTCTAAAGTGAGTTTTATGTAGAATATATAAGAGTTTTGTGCTAATGTGTTTAGTCATGTAGTATGCCCTAATCAAATTTGTATATGAATTAAAAACATTTTTAATATAGGCAGATGAGTTCAGACGAGCGTGGAAGACTCCTCCCAGAGAACGGGCAGACCATTTCCACAACATCCTAAAGTCTGACCCAGACCGTGGAGCAGAAAGAGTTGGCAGGTCAGCGCTAAGATATAATTTAAGGAAGCTGGACATTACTTGTATTATCAGTCATAGACACTTATTTAATATTTTTGGCATTTAAGAATGCTATTAAGCATTGTTTAAATAATGGTGCCCTGTCTGTGAGCAGAGATCTGGCCCATGAGCTCGGTCACCCCTGGGCAGAGTACTGGGATTTCCTGGACAGTTTTGTGGACCTGCAGTCAAGCGAAGGCCTGAAAATGCTTGAAGAATACCTCAGTAAAAAGGACTTCAGGGAGGGAGCTCACGAGGAGGCTGGAGAGAACGAAACCAGCAACAGGTTTAAAACCCCATCTCCGGGTAAGACCACTGACTTTTAACATACCTGCAAACTTGTCACCTTTTGGCGAAATGTGTCATTCTGACAGGGCATTCATGAATGTATATCTAACAGTCAGATGACTGTACGACTGTCTTCAGAAAAGAGGCATTTTCTTTTCATCTTAACTCCGTATGATGCCTAATAAAGTAATGTTTATTTATTCAGCGCTGTTTTATTCACCTACTGTCAGAGAGTGAATTTGCATTTTCTTTTAGCCCATCTGCCGTTTTTGTTCAGAACAGTTATATAACACATATATGATCTTTTATTATTCTGAAATTTGAGCTTTGTCATTTTCTCAAACGTTTTCTTGTATTATTGCATTGTCTTTTTAAAGTTCAAAAAGAAAGTTTCTACCTAAAAAGTTAGGTTTTATTCTAGTTTTATTCTAATATCAACATTTTTCTGAAATGATTTCAAATGTTGGTTTATAGAATTTTTTTGAAGAAAAACTTCCCATTCAAAATGCATTTAATCGATCAAAAACGACAATAAAGATTTAGCATTTTATATTCTACTTATCAAAGAATTCTGAATAAAAATGTATCACGGTGAGCAGCACAATAAGATAAGAAGAAATGTGTCTTGAGCAGCAAATTAGCATTTTAAAACGATTTCTGAAGGATCATGCGACACTGAAGACTGGAGTAATGATGCTGAAAATTCAGCTTTGTCATTACAGGAATAAATTACATTATAAAATATAAAAAAAATGATATATCAATTGATTTTAAAAATATAGTTTTGTATATTATTAATATACAACTGATTTCCCCCCACACTGACCTCTGCTTGTAATCTTAGTCGAGGTTTTCTCACACCATTACAGCTGTAATTTAGTTTTACATGAGCATTTCTCACCTGCTTTCTTGCCCTTACGGTTAAATAAGTTGTTTGCTTCTACACATTATTTTCAGGGATTTCCCAGGGAAATCCTTCACTCCATGATATGTCCCCTTTTAAATTTCAGGCAAACTGAAGAAGTTCTGTAACTCCATCTCTGTGGGGGCATTTTTGGACGAGGGTGACGATATCAGCCTGGAGGAGATCAAGAACAGGCAGAACGCTGCCCTCACCAGTATTTCTTCTGTGTGCTCCAAAGATGGCCTGCAGGGGGCGGTAGGGGGGCTTGAGTTTCACATCCTACCAGTCTCCCACAGTGCTGACCTCATCGAGGTGGCGGCAGAACAGGATCTACTGCTCTCCAGCAGTAAAAACGGCCTGTGCGAGCAGGGCCCCGGGGACAGGACTCCAAACGGGGACAAAATGTCCCCTCGCATCTGCGGTTCATCAAATTCCTGCATTTTGTCACCAATGTCAAACCTAATGGCTGAGTTTGAGAGGATGTCTCTGCTGGATGAGCCAGATAGGACAAACCGAGAGAGAAGAAGAAGTGGAGGGAAACGTCACAGAGACGCCCAGGCCACGGAGCTCACCTCTGGACTGGGCCGTCTCTCTTTGTCATCGGAAGACGACTGTGTGTTTGATAAAGGCAGGACGTCTGCGTTACGAGCAGCAGAGAATGATGGATTGGAGAGAAGAAACGAAGTAGATGTGAGGTCCAGTGCAAGTTCAGATGAATACTTTCTGGCCAGTGAGAGCTTAGAACCTATGAACCAACGGACTGCAGAGACTCCAGGGGGCGAGCGCACGATCTGCGCTAGATCAAAGTCCTGGGATCATGGGGGAAGAGACCTCAGCTCCTCAGGGTCTTCCAGCTCCTACAGATCACTTGACAGTTCTCAGGACTTCATTCTGCATACTCCTCCTAGAGTGACGAAAAGACTCTTCATCGAAGGGTAAGAGGAGCTTGTGATCACTGTGATGCTTCGACATAAAGGCATTACTCATTTCCAGCAGTATAGCAGAGAATTGTGATATCTAGGCTAACCATGGCATTTCCTAAATATTAGCCTTTTATGGTACACTTTTGTACACACATGGTGTCCCATAATTTTTTTTAAGCATAGACCTTAGGTTAGATGCCACATTAAATTGTGTGCAGATGAAAATGAGGCCAGGATGGATAGACTTGCAGTTTACAATGGCACGCTCAGTGTAAAGGTCCAAGATCACATGTAATTTTCATAACTAACAACTTTTAAAATGAAGAAGTTTTGTCCATCAAATCTGGATGTCGTTAAACAACATTACAGTCCTTTGAACACACTGTAAATTTATCCCTCACAGTCTTGTTTTCATTCCTGTCAAAAGTTAAATATGGTGCTACCCTTCTTAAGGTATATTGGTCTATAAGTTATTTTATATGTATATATATATATATATATATATATATATATGTGTGTGTGTGTGTGTGTGTGTAAAATATATGGTTCTAAACCTAGCTGGCCTCAACTGAGCAATTAATTTGTTAAATTTGCAACCCAGTTAGCCACTCTGGCATTTTTTATTTTTATTCATTCAGTTTATTTAATTGAATTCTCTTAAATACATGTATTTATTTTTTCATTTTATTGTTTTATTTTTTTGTTTACATTTTTATGCATGGTTTTAATTCCATAAGAAACTTTATTACTCAGAATGCACAAATCAGCATATTAGAATGATTTCTGGAGGATTATGTGACACTGAAGACCAGAAAAATGGCTGCTGAAAATTCAGCTTTTTAAATAGTAATAATACAAAAACACTTTTCTTTGACACTAACCATTTGCTGTAAAAGAAAAAAAAAAATTATTTACTTTTATTTAGGGTCCTGTTCTGAACAATTTATGGATTGTCTCAGAACAAATATGTTGTTTAAAATAATAATTAAAAAATAATTTTAGTATGAATGCAAAAGTTAAGTTTTTGGCTTTAAACCTTCTTTCTTTCCTTCTTATTTCAGGGATTCGCCCACCAAGTTGGACAGAGAGGTTTTGTCAGCTTTAGGAGGCACAGACATTGACCCTCTGAAGTATCCAGGCATTCACAAATGGAAGAGCACAATTCAGGCATACTCCCACTTAGAAATGCAAAGGTAGGCATGTGGGTCATGTGAGAGTTACGTTACACTGTTGTCTAGTACATTACACAACCGTTCAAAAGAGATTTTTTTAATATTATTATTATTTATTCAGAAAGGGTGAATCAGATTGATCAAAAGTGGCAGAAAAAAAACACTTATAATGTTACAAAAAATTTTTTTTTTTAAAAGGGGACATCAGATGCCCATTTTCCACAAGTTGGTATGATTCATTAGGGTCTTAATGAAAAGTCTAAAGTGTAAAACAACACCCTTTTTACCTTGTCAAAAACAGCTCTGTTCACAACAAGTGTATGTCCCTTTAAATGCTAATGAGCTCTGCTTACCCCGCCCTTCTCTTCCGTGAGGTGACGAGCCTTTCTCATGATACTGTAAACTTTAGACGCATTTAGCCGCGGAACTTGCTAACTAGCACATTATTTGGAAAGGCGATTTGCCAAGATTTATTAAAAAAAACCTCATACTCACTTCTTCTGGGATCACAAATGATTTGTGCGAACATAGACGCATTTCAGGGGCGCATTCCCTTCAGAAACAAACGTAATCCACTGTGTCCTCAGTGGCTCAGATGTCAGGAGTAAATGACGACTGCTATGTTCATTATTACATCCAACAACAGAACCCCTCAATCGCTATGGAGACATTCTTGTCTACAACCGCTCTGGCGGTGAAACAATGGTGGACTGATGACAGCTCACTCAGGCCGGGTCTGTGATAAAACACCAGTGTCAGTCAGCGATCGTGGGCCTGTGTGACGTACATCTGGCCAGAATCTGAGAATGGCTTGATCTGAGAAAGGCAGGGTTCCTACACATTTTCCATTTCAAAATTCCATACTTTTCCAGACTCAAATTTCCAAACCTCTCGGTGGATTTTCAGACCACATTTAACATAAATGGTTCATGGAACATTATTTTCAGCCTTATATTTGGTATATAATACAGTCATCTGTAAATATTTTTTTCATTGATTTTCTCGAAGTGACAGAGTCACTAAAATAAAAAATAAATAAAATATACACACTTTTACATGCACACAACTATTCACATGTTCATGGGAATGTTTTGCATGCTTACACATTACAATTTCTACTTTTATATAACCTATTTTTTGCCTTTGTGCATCACTGCTATCTTACTACGAATAAAACGATGGCATGGAAGCACATGAATTAACAGATCTACCTGCTCAAACTTTTGCTTTTCTTAGGGTAGTACCTCTAATATCAAGGCCTAATGTCCAATTTAACACATCTTCTGTGGTAGTGGAGAGACTATGACACGAAATGGGCTGATGGCATAAAATTTGCCAAGTTCAAGGGTCTATAAAAAGACTGGTACTGTAAAAAAGTGTTTAAGATTTGGCTTTCATTGGGGCAGTATGCCATATTTCAAGGCCTTTAATGCATACTCTGTGGCGGCCAAGAAAACACACCGCGAAATGGGCTGATAGCACAACTCAGTGTGCATTGTCCTATATGCTAAAAGTAATGGTTTCCTGTGCGCACAAAAGTCTGTATATTTTTTATTTTTGCAAAGGTCCTTGAGGTTATGTTATACGGTGCTAAGAATATAGTGTGAAGAAACCCAAAATGCTTATAACCTGCATTTTACATAATGAAAATGTGCACCTTGAATTTATTCAGTCATATTTGGCGATCACAAAAGAATCACTAAACAGCTGCCATGAAACCTCACTTCTTGTAAGAAAAATTTATTTTCATTAAATTCTTAATTTTCTATTATTAAAAAAAACAAACTACATAGGGGCTACATAGTCTGGAAACACAAATATTTTTCCATACTCTGCTTTCTTCTTTCCATACTTTTCCAGACCTGGAAAATACTTGAATCAAATTTAATACTTTTCCAAACTCTGTAGGAACCCTGGAAAGGGGTTATTATTTTTGGGGATTAAAAAAAACAAAACAAAACACTGGGTGGATTTTTATCATTATAGGGTGGTTGTGTACACACACTGCCAACACACAATTATGTTCAAACACCATGTAAAAGTGAATTTTGCATCCGATGACTCCTTTAAATAAATGCTGTTCTTTTGAAGTTCTGTCGTCAAAGATAAAATGTTTTATCACCGTCTCTGTGGTGAATATATTAAAACAGAAAACATACTGTAGTATTACACAATATCACTGTTTTCCTGTATTTTTTATCAAATAGATTCAGTCCTGGAGAGTAGGAAACTTCTTTAAAAAACCTAAATGACAACAATAGGCCTTTTTTTAAAGATCTTGTGACAAATATTTATGTGCGCTAAGAGGTCTGTTTTTATGTTTTCAGCTGGCAGACTCCTGCGGTGTACTCCTGCGGAGCCCATTTGAGGGCTCATTCAGTCACCCCTGGCTCTCCAGCGGGCGGCTTGATGTCCCCCGCGGGGCGCTTCAGCCCAGCCCGTCACATGAGCTCACCAGACGTCTGCAGCCCCGGACGCTACAGCCCAGCACACTCCAACTACAGTCCCGTGAGCTACATCCAGCGCATCCGACTCAAACATTTCGGCGACGCTCCCGTTTAATAAATGCTCTCCATCCCATCCGGCCCAATTTCTACCAATTAGCAACTGAAATAATAAGCGTACCAATCCAATATGGGATGAAACGTCACCGAGGAGAACGGTGTCATAACGGAAGCCATGAAATGCTCAAATTGGACTCCTAGTGCCGTGCAAACCGCAGATAGGATCTCGCAACAGGCCGTCCTTCAGTTTCTATGCTCCTAGGTTTGTAGAACACAGCTCAAATAATAATATGCACATCTCCCGGGGGGTTCCCTTATCATAATATATATATATATATATATATATATATATAAATATTCGGTACTTCTGTGTATGACACCCAGTGTGTTGATCTGTGATGGTCATATAGACTTTTTCTAACCTGTTTTGTTTTGTTTTCTATTTTCTTTCTTATCTGTGTGTGTGTGTGTGTGTGTGTGTATGCTTGGGAGATGTATCTTACAAAACTGTGTCTTGAATGGAAATGAACAATTTCCCACTTAACACAGTCATTTAGATTGGGGGAAAAAAGATGTCAGTGTATAAACACAGAAACCCAGAGCTAAATTCAAATAACATAGTAGTAAATTATTGAATTATTTTTGTTAGGTAACTGTCAGTAGCACAAAATGCTGATTTTAATGGGTATTTAATGGTTTTTAAGGTTAAAAAAGAAAAACATCAACTGACTGCCAGAAGTTATTTTTATTCCTTGATTGGAGAACTGCCTTAAATTTCTAAAAGAAAAGACCAACTTCTGAATCTCAAAAGCAGGTGTTGATTCTTGCTTTGCTAATAGCAGCCTTAGTTAGGTGTTGGGGAAAAAAAGCAAGAGGACTATAACGTGAATATTCCCCTTTTTAAGTTTAATAAATGTGATTTATCATTTCTAAGTATGCATTTGTTTGCACTTTTAATTCTTTTTGGAGTTTGACACAGTTCATCGCGAGCAACAGATGAGACGCGGTTTGTTGGAACGACGTGAATCTGCCTAGTTTGAGCCGTGCCACATTCAAGCACATGCAGAGCTGATGATCGATAACGAGCGTGGATGGCAAGTCCGTACTGTCTTGTTACGTTAATGTCATAAAGACTCGACGATTGTGGATCCAGAGTGTTGTAAGTGCACTTTAAATGTGTTCGGAAAAGATCATTGTCCTTCATCCCATCGTAAATGGCCAATATTTTAGATCATGTCAATGCGATTCTCTCGCTGGCTTTTGAAATGGATCCGTTTGCCAGATTGCTACATGACTAGAAGCAGAAAAGCTCAGTTTTATGTGATGAATATCTCAAGGAATCGAATCCAGAACATCCTCTGTGGTACTTTCAGATCATGTGATCTATTTCTTTGGTGCCCATCATTCTCAGTGTAGTGCTGGCCTGTCGATCTTTGCTTCGTAAAGCTTTAGTGCCTTTGATTATGATCTGTTTGGAAGGGCCCGTGGCTCCTCAGTGTACGACAGATGCACTGACCCCACATACAAGCTGAATAGACCTTTTTTTCTGTTTCCTATGATAAAATACAGTACAGTAGCATTGGCATATGCAGTGTCTGAATACCTCTTAAATACGATTGTAAGAGAAGAAAAAAAGGTTTACAGTTGAGTTCTTGCTAGTGTTGTATCAATGCCAGCCTTACTTTTTGTTAAATGAAGCTTTGTAGTGCCAACACTGGTGAATTGAAAATGAGTTGCAGTTTATTGTTGAGAATTGAATTATTTTTGTTGTCCTGGCCTTTACGTTGCATGCATTTCTAGTCCTATTTTATTACGGTATACGTTTAAGAAGAGTATTTGATGTTCTATTGACGAACGATAAATAAAGTGCACAGTCTTGTAACTTTACTGACTTTCTCTGGCTCTACAAGAAAAATCTCGTGATGAAAAGTAGCAAATTTACATTTCTTTGAGGGATAAAACATTCCGATTTCCCTTTTTTTCTTATGTGCATGACAGTTCAAATGTTTAGAGTCTGTAAGATGTCTCTTATGCTCACAAAGGCTGCATTTATTTGATCAAAAATTAGTAAAACAGTAATATTGTAAAACATAGTAACTTTTCCTATTTGAATGTTTTAAAATGTCATTTATTCCTGTGATAACAAAGATGCAGTCTTCAGTTTCACACGATCCTAATATGCTGATTTGCTGCTCAAGAAATATTTCTTATTTATGATAAACTGTTGTGCTGTTTAATATTTTTCTGAAAAATCAAGATTTTTTTTTCAGAATTCTTTGAATAGACAGTTCAAAAGAACAGCATTTATTTGAAATATAAATTGCCTTTACTGTCACTTTTGATCAATGAATTATATATATATATATATATATTTTTTATAAATTTCTTTAAAATAATCTTACTCACCCCACACTTACAAACAATAGTGTATCTAAGTGAACATTATAAAAACATACAAGAAATGTCTGGGACGTATTTCACCAAAATAAAAAAGTAGATTCTGCATAAAGAAAAAAAAAAAAAAGTGTCCAATTAGGATTACTTTTTATTTACATAAATATTTGTTTACTGTGTTACAGTCAAACAAAAGTGCAAGTCACAATGCTAAAATTACTCATGGTCCTAAAATAAGCTTAATGTCCTAATTATTTCTTTTTTCTTTTCTTCTTCAGGTAAAATACGACCTGGACATTTTTTTTTTAATCCATTACCTGAATTGAACAATGAATGACACTAGTAAACAACTCAATGAATTGATTTTTTACTGCCATAAACAACATACAGACAATTCTGCAGAATCATCCTCAATCTTTCAATGGCAAGATTCTCACATTTTAGCAAACTCAAACCTTGCCCCTAAAACAGTCATAAACGATTCCAAGTAAACACCAAGTGCCTCAACAAGGCCTCCAGAGTTTGCATAATGCTCCTGGAAAAAGACACCTCGTCATAAAAATAAAAATTAAAAAAGTACACTTGCTGGTTAATTCCACCTTTCCGAGAACGTTACAGGTCAGACAAAGCATGGCACAGGAGTGTCTAATTGAAGAAACATCAATAATTCTTAACTTGCTTGTTTTAAAAAGTACAAAATCAATACACTCAAGACACTTGTGGAGTCACTGATCACCACAGCAACAGATGGCAAATGAAATTTTTCACAGCAGTCTTCTCCTAAATTGCAGCTATGTAAGACTGTTATTAAACAAGCTAGAGGAGCTGATGAATATGAAATCACATTCCGTATTCTGGAATATTGTGACTCTGAAACGGCATTTTAAAAAAAACGTTCAGGAGAACATTTAAGGACATTTTTTGATCCTTTGCAACTCTAACATCTGTCCTCCTCAATGATCCTCCGGTTCTAGGCTGTTTTGAGGCATGCTGGTCTAGCTTGAGAACGTCATGTCCGGGTGAGTTTATCTGGAGGCATGAAGCCCGAATCTCCCAGCGCTCTGAGAGCCACTCGGCCACTGGGCCGAATCGTCAGCCAGGTGATGCTGCCGTTGTTCAGGCCCATCCTCAGCCAGCCCTCCGGAGGAAACTGCAGAGCCCTGGAACAAACATTTCCATTACAATCATGCTTTTGACATTTTCTCTGAAAGAGCGGAACAGTTACCTTGGCATGTTCCTGACGAGTCATGTGAACAAACAGTTTACACAACATGAGTTTGCTGGTGGCTGAAATATTCAAAATTTACACAAATTGCAAACCAGCACAAGAATTGAGAAAATTAGAGTCATAACCACACAATGTAACTAATAAACTAAATTATTCATTAAATAAAAAGAATGAATAAAAAAACTTCATAATTAACAATTAATATTAATGCAATCAATAAATATTAGCAATTAGTCAAACACAATATAATAAACTAAACTGTATAATAAAAATAATTTCAATAAATAAAAATGTAATTTAATAAATTAAAAAAAAATTTCCCCATTTTCTAAAGCTTAAAGGGATAGTTCACCCAAAAATGAAAATTCTGTCATTGATTACCTCTTGCCATAACCCGTAAGACCTTCGTTCATCTTCGGAACACAAATTAAGATATTTTTGATGAATTCGGCGAGCTCTCTGACCCTCCCATAGACAGCAAGGGTCCTAATACGATCCAAGGTCCAGAAACGTAGCAAGGACATCGGTAAAATAATCCATGTGACATCAGTGGTTGAACCATAATTTTACAGAGCTACGAGAATACTTTGTGTGCAAAGAAAACAAAAAGAACAACTTTATTTAACAATGAAACAGAGGAAACGAACTGTTGAATAAAGTCGTTATTTTTGTTTTCTTTGCGCACAAAAAGTATTCTCGTAGCTTTGTAAAATTACGAGGACCCTTGCTGTCTATGGGAGGGTCAGAGAGCTCTCGGAATTCATCAAAAATATCTTAATTTGTGTTCCGAAGATGAACGAAGGTATTACGGGTTTGGAACGACATGAGGGCGAGTAATTAATGACACAATTTTCATTTTTGGGTGAACTAACCCTTTAACTCTTGCATTAGAGGTATGAGCAACAGCAACAGTGATGCTGGACTTAGCAAGAACCACTGATAAAAGGTTGCAAACAGTTTTTCATGAATTCCATATTTAATATGAAAGCCCATTTCTGCTACATGAGAACATTATGCTCGTGTAAACCATAATTATGAGACAAAAAGTCACATTTTTGTCAGAATTATGACTCACAATAATGTTTTATCATAAGTCATAATATCTCATTTCAAATTACTATTATGACTACCAAAGCATAATTATTTTTCTTATGTGGCTGAAATGGGCTTCTATGAAACTTTTGCAACCACACACACATAACAATACAAAGTGATCAGAGCACACTTACGATTACATTCATTTTTCATGGACAGACTGCTGTGGTTTTTATAAAATGTTTTTTTTATTTTTTTTTATGAAAGTTTCAAAGAGCACAAAAAGGAAGATAAAAAGACTGCACTGAGTAGCAAGTGAACACAAACCTGCACACAAAATAGCGGATGACATTAGCATGACACACGATGATCTCGTAGCTGTCCTCCTTCTGCTTAGGGTCCGCTCGGTGGATGTAGCGGCGGAACGCTGCCTCGATCCGCGCGCCGTCCTCGTGGTACTGCTGAAACCAGCACAAGAGTTTCACAACCATCCACGTGAGGAGAGGAAGGACTCCACAGCGCACCCACGACAAAACCAAACTCAACATTCTCCAAAAAACATTTCAGACATCAAGCTTTAGGATGACCAGCCGGAAAACAAGAACATTTATGTTTGTTGAAGAGAGTTGGGATGGTTTGATTGTGGGTTTTGTACACCAGCAGAAACCTTAGCAGTTTGTTCTGTTATGACTTGAGTCATCAACAGGAACAAAACACACAAAGACAATCAAACGTGGGGACTAACAGACAGAGCCTTTACATTGGCTAAGTAAGACTTTGCACTGACCACTGCCTCAGGTTTCCAGTGCGTGACCGGTGGGACGGGCTCTATGGGCGCACCCTCTCGCAGTAAATCACAGCTGACAAGCTCCACACCTACAACATAACGAAGAAAATAATTCAGAATCTCTACAATGGCAACACTTTACATATTTATCCTTTTCATGCTTTTTTAAGCCGTCCAGTTAAAATGTTCTATTTTAAACTGCTCAAGTGCAATAAGATGTGAAGGGGAACTCAATTCAGTATTTGCACGCTGTTCTGACAGACGTTTACATCTAAAGTGCGCGCACAGAAAGCTGCCTGTCACAGCAAGCAAGTACTGAATTCCTGTTTTTTTTGCTTTAATTGTCAAATACACACACAGAGCTGTCAATTTCAGTCTTGAGGAGTATTCATATAATATCTAAAATACCAGTTTTTGCTGTAGTATTGAAATAATCAGGAATTGTGAAATTTTCATATCTAAAATGCTGCCATTGTAACCACCTTATTTCTAACAAAACAACTATTGTGATATTTACTGTAGTTATCTTGAAAAATCAAATTACTCTTATTGGAATATAAATTTTTGGTGATATCACTGCCCCAAAACTCACACAAAGCTATCATACAAGTCATATAGATTTGCTTTTGTCTTCTTTTTTGGTCATTTTTAGAGCCTGACATTATCCATCCACTTTTACTTTGACTGTAAGTTAGAAAAAACACCCAGGAGATTTTGCTAAACTTCTTTTGTGGTTTTTTTTCTTTTTTGTTTTGCTTTTGTTTTTTCAATGCCATGCCAGCTTCTATGGCTATATTCATGACGAGAGCAAGGTTTAGTTATTCAAGATATTTAAATGCGTGATGTGCCCTGTATGCCTCTCTCTTTTACTATATTAGTTATGTTAACTTATTACTTTAATTCGTTTATTAAGGCACACACTTTAACAACAAAAGTGTCTTCTTTCAAAAGAGACCAAAACGAAATGCCATTATGCCTTGTATGATTTATCCAGGTATAACTGAATTAAATTAGGTGAAGAAGAATAGAGCAGTTTTAGCTGAAAGGTTTAATCCTAGATCAACTCTTCAGTAGTGCTGGCTGTGTATTGGCAAAAATCTGGTGATACGATAAGATACGCATCACGATACAAGGATTGCGATATGATATGCTGCGATACATTGCAAAACTGTAAACAAAGGCAATATATTGGGATATCTCTTATTTTAGGAATAGGATATAATTTTAGGCTGTCATTAAGAACACACCACCATATGCAAACCTTAGCAAAAACAATAAAATAAATAATGCATAAAAGTATAAATAAATAATTTAACCAGAACACAGTGGGATCTGTATTTGCATTAGTCAGTCCCTGTTATTGAACCACTTTTTGTGCAGTACGAGTAAAGGGGGAAAAGTAAAGTTCTTGCAGGATTCTTTAGTTAAAATTAAATGTATAAAGCTGTTATAAACAGACCATATATATTTTTATACTTTGCTTAAAGGTTCATAGTTTAAGTTTACTATTTTAACATACAATGTCATAACATTTTTAGAGATAAGAAGACTGCTATCTAGCAGTCGGGATATAAACTCAAAACGAAACAACTTCCATGAATCTTGTATGATTTTTTTTTTTTAAATATCGATATTGCGTTTTTGAGAATCGATACAGTATCGCCAAACTAAATAACGCAATACTCATGTGTATCGATGTTTTCTGACACCCCTACTGTTCAGAATGAGTCTGTACCTGGCAGGTATTTGCTGATGATGTTGGCTGTCTCTGTAGCTCTGGTCATGGAGGAGTGGATGAGAACGTCGTACTTCAGTCCGAGCGCCGATAATCTATGTCCTGTATACTCAGCCTGTTCACGTCCTGCAGCCAAGACAGAAACCAGCATGTGATCTCCTTGGTGGCATAATGTAGCATGTAATTGTAATGGATTAGGTTGGGCACTTCTATCATTTGTGACCCTGGACCACAAAACCAGTCATTAGGGTCAATTTTTCGAAATTGAGATTTCTACATCATCTGAAAGCGGAATAAATGAGCTTTGTTAGGATAGGACAATATTTGGCCGAGATACAACTATTTGAAAATCTGGAATCTGAGGGTGCAAAAAAATCTAAATATTGAGAAAATCACCTTTAAAGTTGTCCAAATGAAGTTCTTAGCGATGGATATTACTAATCAAAAATTAAGTTTTGATATATTTACGGTAGGAAATTTACAAAATATCTTCATGGAACATGATCTTTACGTAATATTTTAATGATTTTTGGCATAAAAGAAAAATCGATCATTTTGACCCTTTCGATGTATTTTTGGCTACTGCTACAAATATACCCCAGCGACTTCAGACTGGTTTTGTGCTCCAGGGTCACATATGCTGAGGGATCAGTACCTAAAGCCGTCAGTATCCTCTCTTTATCTCCATCGCCCTTGAGGTTGTACTGAGAGTGTCTGATGAGGAAGATGTGGCGTGTGGCTTTGGGTTTGCTGTTCTCCGCATCTGGACTTCCACTGTCACCGGCACTCTCCTTTCTCTTCCCGTTCACCAGAGATGAGGGGTCACGTCTGAAAGCGTCAAAAAGAGTTCAAACTAGCTATTCACAAAGTAGGCCCGTTGAACTCAATTCAGTACCCGATGTGACACCAGATTTAGACGTTTCTGTCCAGAGAAACATACGCTGCACTGAAGGCATACATTTTTATCAGTTAAAAAAGTAGCTACAATATGGTTTATAGCATTCACTGTTTTTGAACAAAAAAAAAAAAAACATTTAAAATTGTAGTTACAGTTTTAAAAATCACATCTCATGTTGCACTAATGTGCGAGAACTATTAACTTTATGTTAAAGGTTTGCTGTTTTTCCTTTTTTTAGTTTCACTTTTGATTAATTTTACTGAATCTGATTCATATTGAATCCTACCATAAAAACTGTTCCAGAGGTTAATCATAATACAAAGGTCAAGTCTATAACTAAAAGCTGAAATTGTCAGTTGGCAGACACTTTCATAAGTGCTTATAAGAAAGCACATTATGTAAGAAGAAACTATATTAGTGACAATTAACCAGGTCTAAGACTAAACCTTCCTGAGCAAACAAATGGTCACTGACACCTTTTCAATCACTGCCAAATGTAATGCGGCTTAGTGGTTTAAGACCTGGGATCGAAGCCAAAGTTTGTAGGATCAAACCTAAAACTGGGTGATCCATTAATTATAACCACTGATCAAGGCATTAAACCTCGGTCTACACTAACTCACTCGACGTAAATGATTTTTAGACAAGGTGCCATAGCAGCACAACGGTTTTCTGAACATGTACGAGATGGTAGTACCGTATTATTCTAAAAATACAATAGTAATCAACCAAAAATAAGTCTTTATTGCTTACTTGTCCCAATTGTAATCCCATCCGTTCGCAGTGGGCCATGCCGGAGGCTGCGCTGCGTGCACGGCAGCCAGAGTCTCTCTCAACCGGCCTCGGTCTGCGAAGTAGCCGTGCTTATCTGCCGCGACCGCCGCGCACACCAGCACCGCGGATCCGCCGGCGAAGCCGCACGCAAGACTGATCGCTCTCCGAAACGACATGACTCTAAAGAGAGGAGTCAACGGAGAGTACCGTTAACGGCTGCTCTTCAGCGCTATGACGCACTGAGTCCCTCTGGTGAGGAAGTGCCGCTGTTTCCTCCTTTCTCACAACGTCAAGCTAAATAATTAGCCGTCACTGGTACCTCGTCAAGACAAAAAAAAGCGTTTTTCTTCCTAAGCCATGTGTGAGAGAATGTATTTGGACTCAAGAAACTTCCAAAAAGCAGTCACGACTATGTGTGAAAACAGCAGTGACAAAAACACATCCTTTCTGAAAATAAAATAAAAGTCCCCAGCATACAAAGTAAAAGTTTACATGTTGACAATTTTCTTCTTCAAACAAATTAGAAAAAAATTGTTTGCTGTATTTCAGCAAACAATACATAAAACAGTGGCTTCTGACATGAAAATGTACATTTATGTATATAAAATTTGTATTTTATGCAATTAATTCTATACACTTTGACATATTTACGTTATATTTATTTTATGATTTCTGATTGGCTCCAGACCTGTAGATGGCAGTAAAATGTCTGCAAATGTTGCCCATGAGCAGCGGATTTATGTTTTGATTTTGGTGGCGACGTGTTTTGCTGTTGTTAATTAAAAGTTGTATTTATTTTGATTGAACGTATCATATATCCACATATCTGTCCCTTGCGTTGCAGTAAAGATGGACACGGACGAGGAGGGAGACAATGACTGGGATCGCAGTTTAGAGTCAGACATGCTGGAGCCAGGTGGGTTTATAACTGGACGACTGTGTCAACTTGATATGTTTTTATTATAGACAGTATTTATTCAAGGTCCTCATGTTTGCTTAGTATAAATGCACAGCCCAGTGTCTCATGGCAGCTGCAATTTTAATAGACTGCAACAAGGTTTGGATGCGCCTCTGTCAGGTGTACAGTATGTACAGTAACTGTGCTTTTGTATCTTATCCTTTCAGAAGGAAGTTCCACTGACAGAGTTACATCTGTATCTCAGAGAGTGATCCTGCACTTTGACCTGGACTGCTTCTATGCACAAGTTGAGATGATCCGAAATCCAGCCCTCCGGGCCAAACCTCTTGGTAAAACACCACAGAATATAAACTTTACAGCTTTATTCAGTAAATATAAGATATACAACAAATACAGTATGTCCTGGTACAGTTTCCGAGACAACACACACAAAAACCCATTAATACAAGTTCTACAAATCAGTCAATACATGTTCTACTCAGTCAGGTAATAAAGAAATAAGTAATACTAACAAAACTCATCAAAAAACTCATTGCTATCCTTTTGATATATGTGACCCTGGACCACAAAACCAATCTTAAGTCGCTGGGGTATATTTGTAGCAATAGCCAAAAATACATTGTATGGGTCAAAGTTATTGATTTTTCTTTTATGCCAAAAATCATTAGGA